>JACMIF010001468.1:1967-23555 GCA_014805445.1 Diplogasteroides magnus | reverse complement strand
CCATTCGAATACTTCGAATAGTTGGTTCACTCTTCGTCATTACTCTTCCCCGTGCGGTCCTCTTTAGCATGTACGAGACGACCGATCAGAGGAGCGGATGACGCGAAAAAATGAAATTGCAAACACTAGTATTCGGTCCCCCCACACTACTGTTCACAATTCAGTACAGCAATGTCTTGACCTTCTCTTCCCTTCCACTTCCATTTTCCTCTTCTGAAATCGGATACTCATTGTCCATTAGAATGCTCTTCTCTTCAAAGACCCATCCATGCTTTTCTTTCTTTTCCGTTGAAATTGAATAAGACTTGGCACAATGCCAGAAGTAATCCCTCCCCTGGTCATCTGTTTCTCTTCTTCTCTGCTTCATCCTCACTATTCCCTCTCTCTTCCTTCCCTCTCCTTCTGCTGTAATCTCAGTCCTTCCCTTAGGTCAGTCTCTGTTCGAGTATCGATCTTTTCTTGTATTCAGTACATTCAATATTGTCTATAATGTCTCCATCCTCCACAATGATTCACTTTCTGTCCTTTCCATCTTCATCCTTCTGTCAATTGCAGTTCCATCTCTTCTTCTCTTTGCCCCTCTGCCATAAACATTTGAAGTCTCTTCCTCTCTCTTCTCCCTTCACTCTTTCCTCATCATTCCTCCTCTATTCCCCGTTCGAATTATGCCACCTCAGTCGGTCGTTTAGTCCTTCCTCACTTCATATCTTGAATCGATCAAGACATTGCATAGTCTTCTTGTTTCACTTTGTGAATCATCTCGATCGTCAAATATGTATGACTCTCCTAGTGGACATTTATGTGTTCAAGTGAGAGGAAGCGGCTCTTTTCTATCTGTCGTTTCACTCTCAGCTGTACAAACGATACTTGTTACTTTGTGCTGACGACTCTTTTCCATTTGATTCTTGACAGAGATGGCGAAGAAAGGATCGGATTCTGATGATTCTTCCACAACAAAACAGAGAACTCCTTCTCCTCCAAGTGAAGCAAGTGATTACAATGAAAGTAAATCAAGTAAGTCCATTCTTTATTCATTCCTCTCATCAATCAATTCAGGCAAACTCTTCAGACTATGTCTTCTCTCCATTCTCATTGCTTGTCTGGCAGTTTATGCTGTAAGTTCATTCGTATTCTATCGTCTTTATCGATTCATTCAATGATGGAATTTTTCAGCACAAATCCGGGTATTTCCAAAAAGAAGCAGTTGTAGAATCAAACGGGTCACCAGCTCAAGAAGGTTTGCATTCAATCTTTCTACACACTTTAATACTTCATCTTTCAGTTCCATCTCACACAGCTGAGAAACGCGAAGCTCCACCACCAACTCCTAAACCAGTAGAGACTCCTACAACTCCTTCAACTCCCAAACCTCAATCACAGTCTCCTCCACCCACTCAATCACCTCCAAAGACTGTCCAGCAGACACAGCCAAAGAAGGAGGAAACCATTCCTCCTCAGGTCAAGATCGAGGCCAAAAAGGAAGAGGCTCCTAAACCCGCACCTCAGACTCCGCCACCATCCAAACCTGCACAGGAGGCACCCAAGCCAGCAGAGACTCAGGAAGCTCCTAAGCCTTCTGCTGTCCCTCCTCCTCCAGCAGCTAAGCCTGCTGAACCCGCAGCAAAAGCTCCTGAACCAGTGAAGACCACCCCTCCTCCACCACCTCCGGCACAGAAACAACCTGAGCCAGTGAAGCAGGAGGCACCTAAAACTGCGCCTGCAGCAAAATCTCCTGAAACAGTAAAGACTAACCCTCCTCCACCACCTCCGGTTCAGAAACAACCAGAGCCAGTGAAGCAGCAGGAGCCACCTAAGACTGCTGAGCCCGTGAAAGAAGCCCCAAAGCCCCAGTCCCCTCCTCCAGTTCAGAAGGAACCAGCAGTACAACAGGAAGCACCTAAGACAGCTCCTCCAGTACATCCTGGAAGGAGAGGACCGAATGTACAAAAACCAGAAGGAACTGTTCCTGCTGCATAAATAGGTAGTCTTTCATTTCTTGTCTATCATGAACATTCTCTCATTTTGTGAATCCCTCCTGTCGTTGTGCCTTTCCATTTTGAGTATTCAGCGATAAATTATTTGTCAGCTCACAAAATCGTTAGACTGTCATTCCTTCTCATCTTTGCAGTATCGAATTACTCCTGCGAAAAGGTATCGCAATTTGTAACTGCGTCACACCTCTTGGACGCTTCTTGTTTCAAAGATAAAATCACAGAGATTTGAACAATATTACGATTATGTTTTATCGGTTCATTTTTACAGTGTAACCACAACATGAATATTTTTACGTGGATGTGTTCTTACACGGCTACTTCAAGACTTGTCTCTTCATTTCAATTCACTGCATGCATTTAGTATTCTCTTTGCAGTGAGAGGAGCATCCAGAATAGGAGTAGACAATGCACCCTGTCAATTGTCTTCTTGTATTGAATCATCTTTCACTTCCCACCTCTTGTCTTCTATATGCCTTGATTGCATCTCTGATTGCAGTGTGAGATGCACATCCAAGCAACAAAGGAGGCTCCCCGATTCCCTGTAGGCAACTTCAATGAGAGAAAACCTTCTGAACCACCTTTGATCGATACAGTTGTCCCTCTGAATTCCTTCCATTCTCCAGAAGTTTCACTCGGAATTTCTCAGGAACCATGTGCACAGTGGGAATCTTGTAGGTGTATGCACTATTGGTCAATAATTTTCCCTTTTCATCATATTCGAGTTCCTCTGAAGTCATAAGTCCATATCCCTGCATGAATCCTCCCTCGATCTGTCCAATATCAACTGCAGGATTGAGAGAATCACCCACATCCATCACAATATCAACAGACAGAACCTTCAACCATTCTTCATTCAGGGTGAATCTTTATTTGGCTCGCCTTGTGTTCTCCAGTCAGACAATCCACTTCAACTGCTACACAAGCAGCTCCAGTTGTGTAGTACGGGGGTTCAGGAATGGAAGTATTCGCTAGATCCAACCTCAAAATGACAATTCCATTCAGTTAGGAAAGTAATTCCACATACGCGACATGTTCAATAGCCTGTGTGGCTATTCTCTCATCAAATGCCTTGTGCAATGCCTTTGACCAATCTCCATTGAACTCATCGAGAAGGGGCTGAACTCCCTTCAGAAGGCGTTCACATGCTTTCTGAAGCACATCTCTTCGGACTCGAGAGTGATTGGATTGTACCTTGACTGCCGTTCCACAAATATCCGATCCAACACTTCCTCCTGATTCAAAAGTGTTCACTGTTTTGTCTGTCGCCATTTCCAGAATCTTGACTCGTTCCAATGGAATCTACAACAAATACATACAATTCTCCCTCAGACCTTCATCCTCCCACATCGAGTGCATTTGCTGCCACTTGGCACAACTTCGTGTTCAATCCTTGTCCCATTTCCACTGTTCCCACATTGATTCGTACAGTTCCATCGAATAACAGTTGAACAAGCGCCGTTCCCTCAACATCGAGTATAAACAAGACAGACAATGTTGAGTACCTGTGACATAAAGTTTGGTTGAATGATTCCATGTCTCGATCCACTAATAGCAATTCCTCTTTTCAGTCGTTTCGATGTTCTGAAATGATCAAACTAACAAATATCTACTATTCAAAATAGTTTCACTTGTTGAACTCATCGAATTCCTTCTGCATTTTCTCGAATTGGGCCATTCCTTTCACTTCACTCCAACATTCCTTAATTCTCATTCTTTTGTGATTCTGAAAAGAAGGTGAACCTTGAGACAATCATTCTGTAGTTTCATTCCCATTAGACACACATGTCCTTCTTCTGCCATGTTCAATTCTTTGATCTGCAACCAATCCAAATGTTCTCTTCTTCCCATACAAACAAACCTGATTGACAGTCTTTCCAGTAGCATCAGCAACATGATTCATTATCGCTTCCATTATGAAGAATGCTTGAGGACGACCGTATCCTCTAATACTCTTTGACATGAACACTCTACTCAATTTGATCTAAACCTGAATGCAGTGTTAGAGCAAGTATTAGTCTTCATGCTATATCCTTCACATCGAATGTTGGCAATGTTGAAGTAGGAATCAGAAGTGACAGACATCAACCACATAACCTTAAATGACAATATTCACTCCTCTATTATCATTTCCACTCACCCAAAATGTGTGATCAGTAGAGAATCCTCCATTCTGATACACAATTGTGTGAACAGCATCAACACGACCAGACTCGTCGAATCCAACTCTGATTCAAATGATGGCAAATACCCCTTTACGAAGAATCCTACCGATAGTCAACCAGTACAGGATGTCTCTTTCCTGTTATGGCAACATCATCATATCTATGAAGGACACACGAGACTGGTTTCCTGAAGGAATACTGAATGAATAGAAGAGAAGTATTCTCCTACTTGATCTTACTCGCAGCTACCAATGCAGGATGACGTGCATATCCATCCCCACTACACTTTCCACCGAATCCTCCACCCAATCTCTTCACCTGAATGATACTTAAATTGTTGAGTTATTCTTGTGGAATACTCACTTTGATGACAACATTACTTGCAGGAACACCGAGAATGGCAGCAGAATAGTATTGAGCATCAGAAGGACGTTGAGTAGAAGAGAAGATTGTCCTGTTATGACAGAGAAGTAAAGAGAATGTATAATATATACTCCAACCATTCTCCTTCTTCTTCAGGTACTACAATTGATGATTGTGTCTCCATGTAAAAGTGTTCCTGTCCACCCATTGCAACTCTTCCATAAACAATCTTCGAACATTTCTGAAGGGAGGATCATCTGTACCTGTACTATGACACCCTACCTTTAGTTCAACTTCAATTTCCTCCGTTGTCTTTCCTGCAACAGTTGGTTCTTCCTTGAGGAAAGACTTCTTTTCAATTGCTTCCTCAATCAATCATTTATTCTCTATCATTAAGTACTTTCCACCTCAATAGTCAGAATGGGTTGTAGTTCCTCATATTTGACATCTACCAACTTGGCTGCTTTCCTTGCAGTCTCCACATCTTCTGCTATGATACATCCAATCGTTTGTCCCATCATTTCCACCTTTCAATTATTAAAGTGACCATGTTCTTGAGGAGAACTTCCTACCAATCCATCAGCGAATACGGGTGTTGTATCATAGAGAAGGAATCCAGGCATCAATCCAGGATTGTTAGTTCCATTCTTGGGAATGTCCTGTATAAGATCATAACCATGTCTGAATGGGAGTATTTGTCCTACTTTGATATCCACATAATCGATAACTCCTTTGACTGAAAGAGCAGCAGAAGGATCAATAGAGAGAATCTTTCCATGGGCGACACGAGAAAGAACGAGACCAATGTGTTTGACATCTCAATTCTTCTCAATGATCAATTCACTTCATCCAATATACCATGAAGTCTCATGTCATTAAGGTATTGAGCCTCTCCAGTAGTATGTTTATCTGCAGATAAATGAACTACAGGACGTCCTACGGGCTCCATATCTCCCTTTGCAGACTGAAACAACATGATTATAAATAAATACTATAATAAATGCAAGTTGAGAACCTTGTAGAATTGAAGTGGCTCGAATTTCGTTTCTTCGAATATCAAACCCGATTCGTATGTCCCTTTAGGCTTCAGTAACTCGTCGATGGCCTACAGAAAAAGTGCATATTCGACATTCAACTCTATTGTCTACTTGTACAACAGCAGCTCTTGCCATCTTCATCTTATAGTCATAATCTTTCATTTGCGAAAACTCTTCAAGATCTGATTTCAGATGCCCATCGATAATTTCGAATAGTTCTTGTCCTTTGAGTGATGTTGCTCTGCAATTACATTCATTCCTTGTTCCTTGTGAAAGTCTCACTTCTCATTCAGAATGAAATTTGCACTGTTCACCATGAGTTTGGTCTTTTTGTACACTCCCATTGCTACTCGAATCGAATTGTTCTCTGTAATATCATCTTTTCAGTTTCTTCTTCTATCAGTATACCCTTGTCATAAAGAGTGACACTGTTCAATACAGAATCATCTCCACCCAACCGTTTCCCGTGTTTGAACGTCGACAATGCAGCATTCTGAATATGAACTCATTGCTTGAACAATTTCATCTTTCTACCGGTTTTCTTGGAATGATTAGACTGACGATGATGTCATCAGACTTCAAACATGTCTTTGGTCCCCTGAAGAATTCATCAGCAGACAGGGTACGGTATGTTGTCTGACGTGCATTGAAGAGACGAACACTGTAAACAGGAATGGATTCAACGTCACAATGACCAATTACCTCCAATTAGCAGCGAGAGTGAGGGTACAGAGATCTGAAGTGGGAGAGGCAGAGGCAAGTCCTCCTGCCCAACTCTGAGGAGATATTGAATACAAAATAGAGGAGGATACTGACAGCCATGTTCTTCACTTGATCACTTGAGTATTTCTTGTACAAGGACTCGATGGGTAAACGGTAATCTTCTGTCTCACAATTGTGTGAGATTGCAGAGAGAAGACCTCTGTAAGGAGTTTTGTCTGTTGTTGATGATATCCTCCTACCTTATAGACAGTCCTGATCCAACTATCATCTCATTCTCGTTCACTTCTACTGTACAAAGTAATTCAATTCTGTATGTTGCTATCCAAACAGCCTTTGCAGAAGGAGATGGTTGCATTCCATGGACTAAAAGACTCAATTCCATTATCTCTCTCAATCACTTGCCTAATCGAGTCATCATTCCAGTTGTCACTATTTTGTCCACTTTCGGCAGTTGTTTCACTGTCATTGACAGCACTTCGAGAGTACTTGGTGCTAATAGTTGAACTCTGTTTCCATGAAGTTCCAGTGAATCTTTGGCTGGTGAACCAAGCTGATCAATCTCATTTAGCGACCATTTTCTAATGAACTTACTATGAGTTTATGCGGGAATATTATTTCCTGTGTGGGATCATAAGGAGCAAATGAATCGAAATTGACCAGTCCACATTTCGTTTCAGAATTGCCTTTGACTACATTCTCAATAACATTCTCCTTGTCCTCTTTGCATGGACATCTTCCCTTTCCTCCCATGCAACATCCACTATTCTCTCTTTCTGCAAAGTCCTTTCTCCTTCATGAACGTAATCACAGAAATGACTCCCGAAAGATGAAATTGCTTCAATTATAGGCCGATATCCAGTGCATCTACACAGATTTCCCACTAGAGCCGTTCTTATCTGGTCAAGAGTCGGCTCAGGATCATTTCTGAAAGCAAAGCAGAATAGTGCACGTACTGATGACATTTGCTACCTGAGTAAGGCGTATGCTGACATGACAAATCCAGGAGAACAGAATCCACATTGAGTGCCATGACCTCTGGAGAGTCTCTCTTGGACTGCATGAAGACGAGAAGTTGAGGAACCTCAACAATCAGAATCATTTGAATGATGAGAAGGGAGAGTGATACCGATTCCCTCGACAGTGAGGACAAGACATCCATCAACGAGATACAATGGAGTGATACATGCATTTGCAGACACAAAGCTGTAACAGGTATTGATGGAGAAGACTTCGATGTTTCACTCACTCAGCTTTCTTCTTCTCATAATTCCACCTTCCAATAGCCACTGTACATGCTCCACAGGCTCCTTCTTCACATGCAATTTTCGTTCCAGTCAAGTTCACTGATAAGAGATACAAATGTATTGTGACACTTGTACTTACACTTCTCTCTGAGAAATGAAGAGAGTGTCAATTCAGGATCCACGTCGTTTACTGTTACTTCTGAACCATTCACAAAGAAAGTGATTATGGAAGTCATCTGAAAACAATCAAGAAAGAAGTCCCATTTTGTTGTGAGGAGAAGAAGAAGAAAGAGACAATATGAAGGGATGTATCTATGTACAAAGATCATGTGATGATGATAACAACTACAAATATGTAGGCACGTTCAATTCATTGAAGATTACGTCTACCGATAATCAAATGCGATTTACTCGTTAATTGCCCCCCCCCCCCATGTTTGAGTTAAGGAAGGTGTTGACTGTGTAGTGGACACTCCCCGTGGCACAAATGACTCTCTCTCTCTCTCTCTCTCATATTACTACACCCTCTCGGCCACTCAAGAAATGGCACCAGAAAAAGTTATGATGCACTTTGTGCAGGCAATAAAGAATAGATTATAAGGAAGGAATTGTGGATGACGAATCAAATTGCGATAAGTGCATGCAGAAATAAGTAACAGGGGTGGATTGAATGGGATTATGGCTTTGGCTGTTGATTCGAAAAAAATAACAGAAAGGGACAATAAAAGACAGAATAGGTGCATGCGAAGGATGCACAATCGCCTTTCTTCCCCTTCAATCAAAGAGAAAAGAGATTAGAGCACATGTTCACTTTTCACGATCGAAGAGGAATGAATATTGCCAATGACCAAAAATTGTCCATTCTTATCTTATTGGTCTAGTTTGGGCCACACAACGATAAGGGAAACTCGTGTGAGAATGTCAATTGTTCCCATTGATTATTGTGAATGATTCATTCATTGTACATAGAGACAATCAACTGTTCCAACTGTTCATTCTTTCCATTCATTCCTTTCTTATGATGTCTGACCACAAAGTCTAAATTGCTCCGACCGTCTCATCTCTTCGTCACGATGATAATTGTAGGGGGTATCCCAAGAAAGAGTCGAGATTCAATGGAAGATGATTCTTGTCTATGTTATATCTATTGTATATGAGTATGTGCATGACTTGCCTTCTCTTCCTTCCATCACCTTCAATTGCCTTCCTTTGTCCTCTGAACTCTTCCTCCCCTTCACTTCATTCTCCCTTGGGATATGCCGCAAATGGACAGATAAACGATGCCTCCACTGGGAAGAAGTGTTTCCTTCCCCCACTACTTTCCATTCTCTTGTAAACTGTAATATGGGCTTTTCCCATTGGTCTAATCTATGTGGAACGGTTGTCCAGCAAAAGCAGAAAAAAAACCGTCTTCGAAACCCTATTATGGACTCGTGACTGTAGATGAAAGGATTCAAGTGGCTATGTAGAAAGAGTCCGTGTTTTCCGGTCCTCTCTCAATACTCATTCATAATCACGTCGAGCACGTCGAGTCTTGCTGTCATTTCCCATCTAAATCTCCCTATACACGGAAAAATAACTGTTATTTTTGCAGATTTGCCTCCCGCTTGTTGTAATTGTCATATTTGACTATTTAACCTGTAACAATTGACAAACAAAAAAAGGCCTGTGCGCAAAGCGACAGTTATTATGTTATGTATTTTCTCCTTTGACTCCTTTTCATTCCTTCCCCAGATTCCTTCTTGCAACCGCGGACTATACAATGTCTGATTCAATGTTCTCCCTTCATTGAATTATTCAGTGTTTTCCCGTCCTGAGATTTGACACGTGTCTTCTTTATGCCAAACTCATCAGTAATGATGCACATAGAAAAAATGTGCTACGTTGGCGGTAAATAAGATTTAACTGTAACGAAATGAATTAATTTGCCTCATCGTCGTGATGTCTGAATCCTTATATCCTGTGGCTAATCGTCTGTTTTTGGTTCTCTAACATTTTAGTCAACGGAAAAGTTAAAATGGACAGGTGTTTTGTGTGGAGATTGTTCAACATTGTGTTTGGCATCGAACCAAGAAAGGAAAGAAGACTCCAAATGAATGCAAAAGGGAAGTCAATGAAGGGAGGAGGAAGACTTTTGCTGTCATTGAGTCAAATAGGAAAATGGTTGTCTTTTACATGTTTCTGGACTCCAATAACTGACTCATTCTTGTTTTCCATTCTCGTCTCTTTTGTACACAATAAGGCAATTGTGACAGAGATTGACAGAACGTACGAATTGTATCCTGGTTTGCTTTCCTCTAGTCACTGGCTACTTTATGATGTGTGTAGTACATGATTTGTTCTTTGTAGTTAATAAGGGATAGGAAGTCATTCGATGCCCCTTTTCACGACCTAAACATGTGTTCACAAACAACATTTCACCTGTTTCTTCATTTCTTCATGAGCTTGATTCTTCCTTTACCAAAAGTTCACATGACATGAATCTTGAAACGAGTGCATTATTTGATTTGTCGTCCACTTCTCCACTCCTTCCTTTTTCACAAACACAATTACTTTTTGTGTTGTGGGTCTTAAAATTGACCCAAAAGCCACTAAAAACAATGGAGTGGGTTCCAATTATGAGTGAGAGTATAGTGAGTCCCTTCCTCCTTTGTGCAACTCTCTTCATTCATTCACCCTTCACCTCCATTCTGTCATCTACGTCAATCTCTCGTCTATTTGAGTCCCCTTTTGTCCATTGAACAACTCTGCAATGTTCCATCTCATCTGAGGACCTATTCTGTCCCCTCTAACAGCATCTACAGGAAAGGCTATTCCCTTATATTTCTACCTCAGTTCCAATCCTCTCAACTTAGTTTCACAACAACGAGAGTCTTCTCTCTCTTTCTCTTCATCAAATCAGATGTCTCTTCCATGTTCGACCATGCGATAAAAGTGTATTCTGAGGATACAGAATGTCTTTGATTTTCATTCATTCTTTTCACGTGAACAGAATCATAAGGGGGAATGAGGTACTCCGTGAAGTACTTGATTCCAATTAGTCCCTCTGCACAAGTTATCAGTGCAACAGTTTCCATTATGATGTAAACACTTAGCTGTCGCATTCGGAAAAGTGCACCATAGTTGTCTATTCGCTCATTCCGTCCTGTTGTCTAGACATACATTTCTATGACGAGCTGGAGTCATTAAATCGAAAAATTACACTTTATACAGAAATGTGAAATCATAGTAAACGCCCCCTCACAATATCTAGTGATTCCTATTTGTGTGGGATGCCACATTTCTTTGTCTTTACAGGCCTCCCCAATTTGACTTGTAGTATTGGCTTCTTTGAGTCAAGACTGCCGATTGTATCGACACATGAGACTACTTACATCATTCCTCATTTGTACTCTATCGACTCCGCCCCCTCTCAATCCTTCAACATCTCCTTATGATCTCTTATCCAGAGTGGATGTCCTCTTGAGTCCTTCAATCCAGATTGCCCCTTGTGTAGTTGACAGATATGTCGTCCTTTTCACTCTGGTACATATTCTCCCCTTCACACTTTGTATTCATTCATTTTGTACTTCATTGACTCCATTCGTATCTTCTGTTCATTGTTTGTCGTTGACGTCGTGATATCGTCATCCTCATTCAGATTCCACTCTACAATGCACGGGAACATCTCCCATATGGTCTTTGATGCAGAAAGTATGGATGACTTCAAAAAGGCAATGGAAATGGAGAGGAGACACATGGAGGTGGGGGAATGTCTGAGGAGGACTACTCATTTGATCATTCAGGAATCTCCTCATCATCATCGACAGAAGGATCGAATGGAGTAAGTATTCAGAGGGGGCGGTAACTGTTTCCATTGCATAATCTATGAGGAAGCATCTCACCTTCCTCTTTTCCCCTTCACATTCAGTCGATATCTTCCTTTCTATTCTCTTACTGTGAATGATTTCATTCATTCGAACACGTCTTCTCCATATGCATCTCATGCCCTGAGGGTCACTGTCCAAAGTGAAAGTGTTATGTCCCCTCCCCCCCCTCCCTCCCCCCAACAGTCAACTCCTTCATGACAACTCAAAGGAGAAGAAGTCTCCAGGGCTTCCCTCTATCTCCATGAACATCTTCACATTCAATTGTGACTCCGAAAGGGGATTCCCTTATTCCCTTCCCTCCATTTCCTTCAAAGTGTTCACACAAAGAGCCTTTGCATTGAATTGTCTGGGGGCGAGACCACCCAAGTGGAAGTCTTTTACATTCCCTCATTCTTTCATTTAACATTTCGAATACGGAAAAATCTCGAATGGAACTTCATTAGAAATAGAAGAGGAGGCAGGAAGACAAACATTTCAAGACAACGTTCCATAGTCCGATTTCAAGCAGTGAAACCTCTCAATATGACTCAGATAGGACATGTCATCATGACATGTCGCGACATTGAGTCTTCTATCTGTACTCTCCCTGTACTCTCCCTGTATATTCAGTCATAGTCTATGAATCCTTCATCCAAAGCGATCTGAGTCTGAAAACAAGAACTTTTCTCTTTATTCCATGGAAATATTGAATTCAGTGAGGAAATGGACCTGAATCTGGATATTGTAATGGGATACAATGCAATGCCAATCGAGATATCCTGTTTACTCGTTTTCTTCTTCTTTCTCTTCATTGTTGGATTTGTGGGGAATGCTACAGTCATTGTGAGGATTATAAAGTAAGTCCTGGTTTACATGATGAAGATGACATTCCCTTCAGGACCAATCGTCTCTTTCATCAATTGTATGGTAAGGATGACCATAGAGGAAGAAGGATGACAACACAGAGATATGTCCTCCTACTCGCATGTGTTGATCTCTTTGTCACTGTATGTATTGATTATTGATTCATCTCCTGAAGATCCATCTTCAGACCCAAATTCCTTTCCTCTTCCCTTATCTCTATTCTGGACAATGGTTAATAGGAAGATTCCTTTGCAAGTTCTTCTGGGTCGTCGACAACGTCAACAAAATTCTATCAATTCACATTCTCACCGCGATGGTTTGTGATGATTGAAGGGAAATCATTAAGGGAAAGAGTCTCTTTTAGGCCATCGAAAGATATTTCATCGTTCTCAATTCTGTTCGGTCGGGACAAAGAGGACGAATACCCAGAATAGCAACATTCATATGGTTTATTGGTCAGAATTACATTTCTCTCCTTCTTATATCAATAATCTCAACAGGCACAATGGTCTCCGTTCTCCTCCTCATTCCTCTTTTGGCTTTCGTTGATCTCGACATCACAGATTTTGGTCCAACTCAGATCACAACGTCAGTCTCTACCTCTCCTTCATCCCTGATATCCCTTTCAGATGTGTTTCTCCAATGCCTGATTCTCTCTTCTTAGCCTTTCTTGTCTACATGTTCGTCCTTTCCTATTGCGTTCCTGCATTCGTGAGTCTTTTTTCTCCCTTCATCATCTTTTCCCGCATCATTCCAACTTCATAAATTACCACTATTCGTTGATATATTCAGTGGTGCAAGACTTTCCTGGTACCTCTTAGTTTTCACTCGATGACTACTAGGTACTGAGGAAATATCAAGTTCCCAATGTCTTCATTCAGATAGTTACAATCTGCTACGTTGGTCTTGTTCGAATACTGAAGACTCGATACACTATGACCACTCCGATATTAAAAGAAAGTGGAAAAACTCAGCTTATTCAAAAGGTTGCCCCTTCTCTTTCCCTCCTCATCTTTTCCATTCAGGTCTCCAAATCGATTCTATGTGTGACGGCGTTTCACTTTGCATGTTGGACGCCATTCTGGGTTTGATAGTCGACGTTCGACCCCTGAATGGTCTTTTTCCCCATTCAGATTGTTACTCTTCTACCTATCATCGATAGAGAAATCAGTGTACATCACCCACGGGCAACAATGCTCGCACAATTGTAAGACTCATCTTATATTCAAATATCTGATCAAGGGACAACACACAATGAATACAGAAGATTACGTCAAGATCTGTCTACAGGAGCCAATTCAATATTTATGTCTTCCCTTTTAAGACAAAGAATGACACATCATTCATATCATCATTCATACTGGATATCATTCAGAGTGACCCTTACTCTTCCTTATGTCAATTGTTCCTTCAATTGGTGTTTCTACGTTCTCCTCAATAAGAGACTGAGGAAGCAGATCTTCCGTACTTCTTCCTCCTATGCATCCGCCATCTTCAAACACAACAATACTCATTGAATATAATAGTTGTTTAGTATTCATTCGGGTGTCTCATATAGGTCAATATTCTTCCATTACATGTACAATCATTCAAACTACGAGAATTATCTACTCGATCTCATAAATGGTTATTCGTTGCAATGTAAATGGTGTACAGAATGAGAGAAGGGGGTGAACAGGTAGAGGGAGAGGGGAAAGAGAGTGAAGGGGGGAAGATTCGACCTTGTGTCTGTCTTACAGTCCGTCTTCCCGCATCTATCTGTGTGTGTTCTCAAATGGTCATTTTAGTCAACTTCTACTCTCATTCCTTTTGTCTTATCCATTCATTATTCTTCCATTTGTTTTGAGGTCTCCAATGATTGTCCGATAGATGATAAGTTTGTTTATCGTTTGGAATCGGGGGCGGAAATGATTCAATATCGTGCAGAAACTTGTGCGAACTATAGAATGATATTGATATATGATAGATAGTTGTGAATGATGTGAAAGGAGATGAATATTATTATGTCCATGACTCATTCCCTTCGTCTTCTTCTTCTTTCTTTGTTCTCAAGTCCATTACTCGTTTCCACTCAGACTGTGCACTTTCGGCAAACTTGTCGCACAAATGACGAAATGATTGTAAGAGAGAGTGACCCTAAGGGATGGATGTTGATCAATGGATAGGATCGGACGGCCAAAGGAAAGATCAAGAGAGTAGATAGCCCCAATTCAAGGCCCTTTCCACTATTCAATTCTTCTTATTGTCATATCTTCATATTCGTTGTATGATGAGACCATAGATGGTGATTCATTCCCTTTTCCTCCTTTCCATCTCCTTTCAATTCCTTCTTCTCTTCATCTTTCTTCCCTCTCTATTTGTCTCGTCAAAGGGCATTCTCAGGGTAAAGACAGTGAGTGATTAGGCTGATTTACCTCAAGTGTGTGTCCCCGTAGGAAGGCACTACTGAACAACAAGAGAGGAAACCCCCCTGATGGGTCCTCTTTTTACCTTCTCTTGTCTCATTCACTATTGACAGATGACACTCAACACATGTCTCACACTGCTTATACTAAACCGAGATCTGTTTCCTCAATGAGTTGACCTTGGATAAGAGAATGGATGATCGTTGCATCCTTTATAAGTCTTCAATGGGCGTTGTCCTGATTGAATTGTCATTTGAGTATTCTTATCACTTTCTCATCACATGACTCTTTCACTCTCATCTTCTCATACTCTATCATTCTCTTTCTTTCTCTTCCATTCTCTTCATTTCATCTGTTCTCTCTTCCCTTTCTGTCCTTCATCTCCTCATTCCCACGAACTCTTCTGGTGTTCCTCTGAATGGTCTGAACAGGTTTGCATTTCCTCTTCATCTCTGTTCTCTCCTCATTGTCAATACTCTCTCATCTGTCTCTTTCTCTCATTCCTCTTCTCTCTATTCTCTCTATCAGTCCACTTCATGTAGTAGAGAAGTAGTATTATTCTTCCCCGTCAACTCATTCAATGCTTTTCTCTTCCTTCTGCTTCTTCCTCCATTTCTTCATCTTTTCTTGGTCCAATCTCATAATTCGAAGGGGCTCTTCAATGGAAACAAATACCCGAGTACACGCTTGACTGGCCGTTTGTCAGAAGGGAAGACAATCCCCCATAATCATGCAATACGAATTACCGTATCTCTCACTCTCCCTTCAATCTCTTCCGGATGGGACTCACTGGCGCCCATCGTTGTCTGTGACTCCTCTTCTCACTCTTGGTCTGTCAACTGACGAGTGATTATCCATCCACCTTTTATACTTTCCTTTGTGTAAGATGATCCATCGGTCATTGTCTATTGCCCATCTCTTCCTCCCTCACACCTTCTTCCTATCAGAGTCCTTTCATTCCCTTCCTTCTCCTCATTCACCTTCTTCTTCTTGTTTTGTATCTCAACTATCACAACGTCCTCTCGTTCCCGTGTAAGAGACTCCAGTTTACGATATTCTCCCCACTACACAATCTTCTCATTCTATTGCTTCCACTATATTCTTATCATTTGATTGTCTTTCCTTGAACTGAAGTGAAGAGAGTAGAATTGTCTCCTCAATCGTTCCTCTTCACTCTTTCTCTCTCGTCAGTCGTTTGGCGTTATCGATTCAATCAGTTGAAAGGGTGGGGGAAGAAAGTGGAGAGTAGCTGAGAAGACAGAGAGAACAACACTATTCTTTCCTTTATCAGTCCTTTACTCATATATCAATCTTTAAGGTGACAATCGAGTAAAGAGGGAAGAAGAAAGAATGGCAAGTAAGAGGACAAAGGTAATCATTACCCATTACATTACTTGTAAAACGTACTATTTTTTGTAATGTACATGTTTTCTACCTCTTATTCACTTAGTCATCTCTTTCCTTATCTATTCATTCTATTCTTCCCTCATCTATTCCACCGTAATCAGGCAGTCCGAGCTGCTGCAGCCTCTCATCTTCCACCATCTGGTGATATGAATGCACGATTCTCATCCTCTTCATCCTCAATACAAGGCAGTCAAGGTATTCCATTCCCTTCTCTTTCTTCTCCTTATTTCTTCATTCAGGAGGTTCCGAAGTCCGAATCAACAGTTACGTCGATGTGGACAGAAATATGGACGAATTGTTCCAGGTTTCAGTCTCATTCACACTCATTTACCCAATTTTGTGGTAGTTACAGAGGAACGAACGATATGTACGCAATCCAACAAGGGTATGTTTCATTTGTTTATTCTGATATTTGTTGATATCAATCATATGATTGTCTGTCACATATATTGTCCATGTGTCACTTTAGCGTGCCTTCCCTCCATCATATTTCCAACAACCCTCTCGTCCCACTCGAAGTTCTGCCAGTCATTCTCCCAATGGTACTCACTCTCCCCTTCAATTACAACAGTTCAATCAACTCTTTAGGTTCATCAGACGATGGTTTCTCCACTTCGAGAAACACTCTTTCTCCTTCATTCTTAGGAGGAACAGCCCCTCAAAATGTACCCTATCACAAGAAACAAGTGATCAATCTATTCAATTCTTCTTTTTCATCTTTCTTTTCAGTTCTCAGCACCAGAATTGGACAATCGATTCATGGAAGTGTAAGTTTTTGATTATTCTCCATTGGAATCAATGAAGGAACATTACGAATATTTGTACATTCAATTACTCACACTTTTGTTTCACTTCAATCAACAAAAGGGCCTGTAATGATAGCAAAATAGACAGAAAAACATCCATATCAGATTCTGTGTTATTAACGTGCACCACCACAGTACATATCTCTGATCAAATACAGTACAATTATCCTTTTTCAGTCCCGCTCTTCCCTCCACAACCCCTTCCCTTCCCTCACAACAAATTCCACAACATCGATATTCAGTCAGTGTATCTGCCATAAATGCAGCCTCCAGTCATGAGGTACCTCCTTCTCCTTTCCCCCTTCCTCATTCCCTCCTTCAGATGACCTCCTATCCCCCAGCTGCACAACATGCAAGAAGTATGTCATACGATGTCAACCATGCAGCCCTCAATGGAGTCAATCCATTTGGAGGGGGATCATTCACACAGTATGTTATACTCTATCGAAGAGTGTTTATGGGTAGTGAATATCTTGTATTCTATCGTGTTCGTTGACTCATTCGTGTGTCTATCTGACCATTCCGCATTCTTTTGTCGTCATGGACAGTGATAAGCTGAGTTTACCCCTTCGGAATGGGAGAATTAGTCATGAAGAGAATGAATGTTGTGGAATGAAAGAGAATAACAAATAGAGAGGGGATCTTCATTTCAGGACTCCATCCACTCAACAGGCACATTCCAATCAAGACTTATTTCATCCTTCACTTGCTCATCCTCAACAAAGAGCAAAGAGTGTATCACTTGATCCAATGACAATGACTGCAGCCTCACAACAACAATCACAACAGACTACTGCCCATCCACCATTGAGTGTAAGTGAAGAAAGGGACAAGAAATGAGATATCATTCAGAATATATGTGATGGACTACCACCCAATTGGTCTGCTGCATATAATGAAACGGTTAGAAACATTCACATCAAACAACAAAAGTCTATTATTGAACTTGAAATAATGAAACAAATGTCCTTGTTCTGTTATTGTATAAAACTCAAAAAGATAATATAAAATCAATTGGGTGGTCTTTCAGGGCGAGATTTACTACATGGATCATGAACATCAGACGACTACTTGGTTCCATCCTTGCATACGTCAGTTCATTCTTTTCTATTCACACTTTTCATTTGTGACCGACCAGAGAAATCTAATACGAATTTTTTTTAAATAGTTTAAGAATAAATTTGTCATTCGCCTAAACTCGCTGTTTTCTCTACGTTCGATAAATAACCGCTCCGCAGTGGTTAGACGATTGAGAAATGAATTTTTTTACCGATTTTACCGAATAACCCCCAATGACAGATTTTTTACCTGCTTAGAAAAACCTAATAAACATTTCTAATTCATCCCACATCCATTTCAGCTCGACATGAACAGGAAGAAGCCATCAGGGCTAAACACGGAACAGGAGCCGCCGCCCATACTCGAGGTACAGTATCCCTACATTCTGTATGAGACTCGTGATGATTCAGCAGCCTCAGCCCATGCAGCAGTGATGTCCCCAATGGACATGCAAATGCAATCACCCGCACCTCATCACGGATATGCACAACAAGGATTCGATACAAATCAAGTCAATATCTTTTCATCTCAATTCATCCCTTCTTCTTGTGTCATATTGAATAGTGAGTCTATTCAGGGATTCGAAGTGCGAATGCAAGAATTGGATGCAGAACGAGCAGCAATGGAGGAAAGAGAAAGACAATTGAAGAAGATGGTCAGTGATTTCCTTCTCTTTCCATTCTATTCCCTTTTTAGGGTCTAGTCAAATCTCCCCAAATGTACAATCCAACTTCTCCTGTTCAAATGGGAAACAATAACATGAATCACGTAAGAGAATGGCTGTCATTCCTTCTTATTCCTTCTCATCTCAGGCCTATTATGCCCATCAACAGCCACACATGGCACAGACTGCATTCGATCATACAGTAAGACACTATTCCATGTGGGACCAAGAGAGAATTCGAATTGCAGAGGAATATCTCGAATGATTCTGCCCTAATGGAAGTTGACTATGTTGCTCGTCCACATGAGTACATCGATCCGTCAATGGCTGGTGGTCTTGTCAGTCAATCTACATCATTTCATATGTATCATAGTAAAGGAGTAAGCATTTTGCATCTCCCAATTGAGTCTTTCCTCTGTTGAAACTGAAAAGATGAATGGATGTCATTGCAGATTGTCAATCCAGATGAATTGAATCAATATCTTGGTGAGAAGATGCAGATTCACGATCATCTACAACCACAGACAATTCCACGATATCAATAACTTCTTATCTCATAAGAAGTCTTCTTTACATTCTCACATTCACTTCTTGCATTGTCTTTGATTACTTTTCATGTAATCAGTTGTCATTTGTGATACCCGCAATTGTCTTTTGTTGAATGATCAAAAGGATCAACGAGATGTTTCTAGCCTAGTAGTCCCTTCTCACAGAATAGAAGATTAGAGTCTTGTATATAATAAGTATTGAATGTGAATACATTGTACGAGAAAGAATCATCAATAGAGAATAACAGTCTGCTCAATCATCATTTCGTGTCTACATGCATTTGTCTCACGCGACCCTTTGTCACAATTACGATTCCCACTTCACACTCTCATTCATAAAGGTATTCCTTGTCTCAATTCAGTCATACAACACAGAATCAATATTCAGTTGTTGTATCAACAAACACAAACTAGTCCACTGTTTCTTTTTATCACTGTTAGTTGAGTGTTAGTCCCATTCGAGTTCCTTATTCATTCTCTTCATCCATTCCCTTATTCATAGTGAGTGGTTGTTTAACCTGAATCTTCATTTCCATCCCTTTTTTCCTCTTTCCTTCTCCTACCATCGCTGTTTCCTTCTGTCGTGCTTTCTCAATCTCGTCTATCACTGCCACCTTCTGCTTCTCCAACTGCAATTCCCTTCTTCATTCTTTCCCTTCTCTGTCAACTCACTTTGCAATTATAGTAGCAAACTGCTGTGAGTACGAGAATTGAAAGGATGAATAGTCCTCCGATGATCATTCCTCCTTTTCCCACCGCACCAAATAACTTCTTTTCATTATTCTTCTTTGTCTTATCGCATTGGTTGTATAGTTTCTTCATCTGTTCAACCTCCACACTGCATATTCGACTGTTAAGGTCAATGCACTCTCGAGTCTCGCAATATATGTACATCGAGTCCATCTCATCACACTCCATCTTCTTATCCACCAACTCCCCCCAATTGTAGATGACCTCTACTGTCACATTCTGAAATGATTGAACCGTTTGAATTGACTCGATGACTCACGAATAGGTTCCACTTCCCACTGGTTGTGTTACATTTGATGACACAGAAGGAGGTGGAATTGAATTTCAGATCACATTCACCCACAGAAGGGACATAAGGGACAGAAGGAGTAGTAAGGCCAGTGAGGAGTGAAGGAAGGAAGGAAAGGAGAAGGAGGAGGATGGAGAGGACCATTCGGGAGAAGGAAGGGACACACAATGAATGGGGAGACAGGATATGCAAGGATGACAATCATTTACAACATCCACTCTATCATTCATTTTGTGCTACTATTCAAATTTTCGTTATTTTTTTGTAGGGTGTCGCATTCGGGTAATTATCAACAGCTGGTGAAAAAGAGAACCATCGTCCTTACCTTATGAATCGTTAAACGCTCGGGCTAATTTTGAACAGATCCCAATGTAAACCCCGAAGGGGCCGACCGACCGTCGGCGTCAGCGTAATGTGTCGACCACGACAAAACATGAACGACTTATGTGTTAGGAGCTTACGGTTTGCGAAAGAAGCTTAGCGTAATGTGCGTTTTTAGCGTTAGAAGTTCGTTTGGAATCTTACATAGCGTAGTCCCGCTAGTTAAAGTCACGCTATTTAAAAAATATGTTGAAACTTCTTTGGCATAAAATATTCATCAATATAAGATCCAAATAGGGTGATTATCTAAAGAATGAAAAATCAGTCATTATTGAATAGAGTAGGGACGCATTTCGGGAATTCTAGCGTCCTCAATCTCTCTGGACCTGTTGTCTCTCACTTTGGTAGCGGCTCGATGGAGATTCGGAGTGTTATAATTTGCGAAATGGGTTCCCTACATTAGAATCGCACTGTGTGCCTTTGGCGCTGGTACCCTTTCTCAGCGGCTGCCAATAATCACTCAAATGCGACACCCTGATATTTCATAATCTAGGTACCGATCACTTTTTTTGTTTCCTCTTCGATTTCTCTCCATTTGTTTCCTCATTCTGTTATATTTCGTTGTATTTCTCTACAAACCCGTGCTTTTATCCGTCTCTTATCTATTCCATCGCATCCTTGTAAAAGATGACAGGAAAAGGGCCGATAACCACATTCTGATTAGTATCCATACAATAGACACCAAACTGTTATTCATTCCTTCTCATTGTTTCTCTCTTTAGTGAGGAATATGCTGTATTCCCCTCAGAACTTCACACCAGCTGAGATTGTAGCAGAACAACAATCGAGGATACTCCAGCCAATATGGGACTTCATTAGGGTAAACATTACTCTTACTTTACTCTTAAATGTACATCGACATCTGTCGCAAGTCATCTTCTATGTGTTAAAACAAGTTCCGCATAAGACCGGTAATGGACGAACAGGGGGTGGCACAGTTTTCAAAAAAAATTGAAAAAATTCCTGTGAACTGCCCTCAGGTGGGATACACTTCAACCGCGATTTCAAAATTTTATTATTTGAATTGAGCGATTTATGAAAATA
>JACMIF010001467.1:3502-23559 GCA_014805445.1 Diplogasteroides magnus | reverse complement strand
TTTCATCCGAGACCGATTTTTCAAGGAATCGTGAAACTTTCTATTATCATATCTCGTCAACCAGAGTCACAATGGTCATGAATACCACATATGTTGTAGAGTCCCTAGTCACCACCAGTATGCACCCCTCAAACCGCCATTTAAAACATCTTGACAAAAGTCCACCAGGAGGCCACACTGAAATGTCGATTCTCTCATAGAGTGCGTGGTAAGTAGTGCATTCGATCATCGACGTTCGCGACTCGAAACCACACTTTTTTGATTCTTGATGTATTGCTTGATTTTATCGTAACTTTTTCGGGGGTTGCTCCATGCTCTCCTGTTAGCTGCTATTATTTATCCTACCTCTTCCCTTTGGTGGGTGGATGTGGCATATTCACACCGAGAGCCGACCGGAGATTGGGGGAGAGGAGGCACTTTCCCTTTATTCTATTATATTAGCTTATCCTATGTCATCATATGTATGCTAATATTTTCTGTGTTATACGTATTCTTCATTTAGAAGCTAACACGAAGTTGTCAAAACAAGCATTACTTTTAATCAAGATTGTTCCAGTCGTCGCATTATATTATAGCTGTTTTTAAACTTGAAAGAACGAAGATCAAGCGAAGAACAACACAGAAAATCAAAGTGTCACTAATAGCCTAGTGTAATGCGTTGAACAATGTGATGGACGAGTGGTTGCGATCTCAATGGGATCATGATATTTGTGAAGGTCATTTAGTTGGTTTGTTCATGCCGTAGGACAATTATCATAGTCTACGTTGCTGCAGAAATCTCAGTATGACTGGTAGTATGGTTGGTAATAGTCTTGGGTGGCGGTTGGGTCTTGAACTTGCCTATTAGCGCTTCGAAGGCTTTTTTGTAGTCGGTGACGAAAAATATGATAATGAGTGCGTCTAGGGGAGGGAAGAACGAAAGGAATGGGCAGCAAATATCTCCCATCCACGATCGGGCTATGCCCAAGCAAGGACAAAAGTTGCAGAGGAAACAGGGGATGTAGAGCGAGCAGAAGGGGATGAGGGTCTGTAGACAGAGTGCGCGGAAGAGCTTGGCGTGTAGTCGGCGCGAAGTGGGAGAGCTCGCCTAAAATCGGAAATGATTAGTGAAATGGCCAGTTGAGACACCGTTGTATGTCTCAAAAGTTTACTTGATCACTTTGACGCAAATGTCAATGCTTTTATCCCCGCAGACTTAGCATGCTCTTTCGATATCGCAAGCTGCATTTGAAGGGTAGTCATAGGTGTAAAAATTTCTCTATTCATTTTTTCAAAAACTGCCAAAATTCCACATTGGCGTTTTTAGCCACTACTTTCTGAATCCTAACTGATTTCTCGTATTTGAAACTTCATGGTTTGGTCTTCATCAATTCGTAAAGCGGCCTAAATACCCAAGCTGCTTCTCCTCTGAAAAATAGCGTTACCTTGGCCTTTTGCAAGAAGTTGAAGATTCCCACGCCGAAGTACAACGCGACGGAAGTGCAGATACTCATTACGATAACAATGTACAAGAAAGAAGCCGATGAGAGGGTGGAAGTAGAGTTGCCCGTCTCTCTGAAGTTCTCAATGAAAACTTTCACTTACCCATCTGTTTCGCCTTCATAAGACGTCGCGACAATGACGAGTGTGCTTACTGGAGATTCGAAATCGCTGGTACACATAATTTATTATACATCGAATTCATTCGGAGCAGTTGTCAATCAAAAGCAATGAGAACCGCTCAGTGTTATGTAGCTACTAGTTAACAAGAACCATGGAAAATTATAGGTACCATGATTAATCAATTTTCATGAGAGAATTTGTTCTCTTTTTTCACCTTTATTGGGCGCTTCCATCATTCATGTTGCTTTAGTTTTCTGAGTAGGAGTGACTTTTATCAAATCCTGGGAACTACCGATTTAAAACGGTATTTTAAAGAACCCTACCGGAGAGAAGGGAGATTGCAAGAGAATTAATAGACGCCGTGTATTGATTTTCCCGAGTGGAAACTCCCCGGAGTCCTTCTTTAAACACCCAAGCTTACCACGAAGTCCCCCATGAGCCAGCCGTAATTGCTCACGTTCAAGTGATATTTCTCCGCTACATCGGGGCTAATATCCAGAAGGCCCTGCTCGGTTTCGTAGTAAAAATAGAATAACACGCCGCCCCTGTGAGTATATAGCAGTTAGTGAGTCTTGAATAGTAACTGTCTAAACATTTTGTTATCACGCTATGAAGATGCTGCTGTAATAAACAAATCCTATGGAGTGCATAATAAATTATTATTATTAATTATTATTAATAATTCAATTACCATGCTGAAAACATGAGAGTGTAGATAGTAGCTAGAATTAGTACGAATTTTGAATTAGTGAATAGTCTGATTCGATCGGGGCTAAAATCTTTTTTACGATTTTATTTCGAGAATATCTTGCTAGAAAAACGGTTTCCAAATCCATAGTAAAGTAATGATAGGAATAGTTCTGATTCGTCTCGTTACTGCATATGAACATGTGAACTTTACTACCGATTTTGAAATCATACTAGAAGAATGCCGTTTCCTACTGACTTGTGCACTGCCCAGTATCGATAGAGGAAGTGAAAATCCATTATGATGAATGTCGAAATGAACAAAGAACAATAGAATCCACCAGCAAACTGACATGGTCGCAGTGGTTTTCATCCAATATTTCTTATTTACCCGAATTTTGAGGTTAAGCGATGTAAGCGCAAAAATTCTCTCGTGTGTGATAACTATTTGCAATGTAAAGGATAAACAGTTAAAAAGTAATTTTTAGAAGTGCTGCAAATCGTTTCAGGATAGATATTTGGAGATCACATTCAAACTAATTAATTTGATATTATTGTACAAACCGGATGCAGAATCTTCTGCACGACAGCGAAGAAGATGTCGTTGAGAGCGAATGTTACGATGAGATATCTGTAGGTACCAATGCACTTTGCGAATCGAATTGTCATCAATATCAAGATGCAGTTGAGGAGTACGGCAACGACTGAAAAATATTCCAAAAATATTCAAATAGTCAATAAATATCGTTATTTCGAACCTCATCGCAAATTCTCCCTCGCAAACGCCAAAGGTCGATGAACAAAAAATGTTCTTCAAGCCGTAAGGTGTACGAAAAAAATTGAAATTTCTACATGGAACAGCTTCAGCAAATTCACATAGCTGTATCATCATATAAAGTGATCACGCAATATATCCACAACACAATTCAATAATTACCGATGTTGCAGTTTTCGATTTGGAGCAGAAGCGTCACGAACTCATTCATCGTTGGCTGGTGGAGTAACTACAGTAGACCTAGTTGTACCTTCAATGTGAGGCGCGACAAAAATACTTCAATTTATAGGCATCTATAGGAGAGTTGTTTTTAACAGCCGATGCTTCATTAGCGATGTCCTTCGCATTTCTTTTGTTAGCTACGCTCTGCGGCATTAGGGTATTATAACTGTACGGGGGCACAATAAGGTATTATAATTCGATTCAATGAAGACGAAGAACTAGGAATAAATAATAGGCATCCACACATTCATGGCAGAGTTCCGTCAAAGAAGGACGCCGAGAAGTTTCCTATGTATTTTGATAAAGCCATAAATTAGACTTCTTGCCGAAGTTTCATGAAAGGCGGTGAGCTAGGTTTCGAAATCCAGAACCGGAGACACTAACAAATAAAGAGGCAGACATATTATGCATCCCAATTGAATTGTATTTTTCTAGTCTGTTTATCGCACAGTTGAAACATATTCCGCAACGACGAAATAGCACGTAAAAATGAGAGACCAGGGTGGCATCCAAGTGCGAGATACGCACTAGGAATAACAGTTCAGATAGGATGCATAATACCTTATGGTTTTATAAGCAGAAGGTAATATGATTTTATCGAATCTCAGCGAGATCATCTCAAGTTGATTGGCAATCAAGTCATAGAATGGTGTATGTACATTCTAAATAACTTTTGAGATCAATTAGTTTATTATCGCAATGAGATCTGTAACCGCGTGATCTTCACTCCGGATGCACACGTTCAAAATCCGAACGTCTAATATCCCGGAGCGGTTCTGGGTGGAGGGCAATGTCCGCATCCTCCCCCGTCTCCCTTAGATCCGGCCTGTCCGGGAGCTCCAGGCATTCCTGGATATCCAGGACGTCCATCGGGTCCAGCATCTCCGGCAGGTCCTGGACCTCCAGGCATGGAGATGCCAGAAGATCCAAGGTTTCCGGCTGGACCAGGAAGCCCTGCATGTCCGGGAGGTCCAGCGGGGCCTGGAGCACCTTGCACGTCCATTATAGCTCCATCGGGTCCAGGACCTCCGGGTTGTCCAGGGTTTCCGGGGTTTCCTTTAGGTCCGGGAGGTCCATCGAGACCTGGTGGGCCTACGCTTCCAGCAGGAGCGTCATTTCCAGGCGATCCGGGATTACCACCCGATCCGGGGAGTCCGGCTGATCCTGCGGGTCCTGGGGGTCCGGCGGGACAGTCGAAGCAGAAGTCTGACCTAGCAGGGGCTGCATGTGCGTTGGCTCCGGGAAGACCGGGTAGTCCTAGAAGTATAATAATATTTTAATAGCTACTGACCATCAACGTGTTTAAAGTGATCTCCAATATAGGCAATAAAATATCAAAGAACGTGTTCTGTAGCACCATGATTTCCATCGCTTCCAGGCGCGCCGTCTGCTCCGGGAGGTCCAGGAGGTCCCGCCTGACCCATGCCTCAAGAAGAGCACCCTCCTGGTAAAAATGCGCCTGATTACACGTTTACTCTGAGCTATGGCTGCAGTTCTTAGCTAGTCAAACTCGAACAACAGAGACTCTAATATAAAAGTGTACTGATTCTCACTCCCGCCAGCCACTGCAGCCGCACCAGTGGGCACGTAAATCGCCGACGAAGATATGATTTTCCTAAAACCAATTCAAGTTTTTATTGCCAAATGCTGAAAGTGTCCATCTTTTCATCCCTTTAATAATTTCCGAATTATGAAAAGAAAAAAAACACCTACCCAGTCGAGTAGGTCTCTGCGGCTCGGGCGCGAGGAGCCACCCTTCTCACGGTTCGCCTCAGCTGATGGTCGTCGCCGAACCACACGACACGGGCCACGCGACTGACTGAGGGATGGAGGGAGGCATACTGTAAGGAGGGAAACTAGAGTTTATAAAACGGTAGAACAGTGGCATTTCTCATTCGTCTAATCCTGTCTGTCGAGTGTAGGTGGTGAAACGGTAAAAGCTCCGCGGAAAATGCACGCGAAATTATTATTTTGGGAGAGAAGACAATTGCACAATGGGAATGTCATCACAACGGCGCAAACGTCCATGGCGGGCTGGTCCACAACTAGGGTGGGGCGTGCGGATCTCATTCACTCCACTCTAGTGAAGGCAGAATGAGTGGGAGAAGTGCATTCCATCTCTCTGTGCCTCGATCAATCGGTCGTGTCTGGTGAATAGATACGACCGATTGAACGAGACATAGAAAGATGGAATGCACTTCTCCCAATCATTCTGCCTTCACTACTCCACTCCCTCTACAGATCCACTCCCGCTCATTCCTTGGAGTGGATCCGGCGGTTCGGTCTTACTCCCACAGACCGCTAGGGAGTAAATTAGGGAGTGTGCATTAGTGTTGGCTGATGAAATACCCACGCCAGATGGAATACGAGCGCCGCCCCATTCATTCGTATTCCATGGAATACGAACGATACGGCCTTCGTATTCCATGGAATACGAACATTAATTACTGATAGCAAGACAATAAAAGCACATAAAAATATGAATTTTGAGCTACAAAGGTTTTCGAACATTCCCTTTCCAGTGGTGCATATGAATTTTCCATAACATTATGTTCACTGCCATGTTGGCTCAATAGGACTGCACCCGTGCCACCCATAAAATACGAACCATTGGCCATATTGGATGGGATGAAGTTACCCCACTGGAGACATCTATAAAAAATGTGCTGATTTTTTTCTTCTTTAGTACCGTTTTCGAGAAATATTCAACTTAATTTTGCGCGTGCTTAAGCACGCATGACCCCCGTCAATATATGATCGATCTCTGCTTTTTCTTCATCGCAGTACTTCGAGCACAGTCGGTAGGGCGCTCGCCTTCCATTTTGAAGACCCGGGTTCGATTCCTCCGGCGGGCAAATTCTTTTGATATTTTTTATTTGCCTTCTTAACATAAATATCCATGAGAAATTGTCATACTATTCAACATGAACGATTGTAACAAGTGTGCCCATCAATAAAGTAAAATTGGAAGCAGAAACATGGTGGGTCCATGTTTTGTTGTTGTTTGTCATCATTGCATGGCATCTTTCTGCTTCTAATGTTACTTTATTGCCCTGCATAGATGCTAAGCTAGTTCATATTATATTTTCCTAGTTCATATTGACAGTTTCTCATGTTTGTTTACGATAATTTATTTCATGTCAGATACATACCATAAACTGCATTTGAAATAATACCATCGAAAATTAAAGAGTGCCATTAGAACGAGCATTGTTGAAAACCTTTGTAACTAAAATTTCTATTTATTATGTACCTTTATTCTCCTGTAATGAGCATTATAAGTTCGTATTCCATGGAATACGAACGCCGCCCCCTTCGTATTCCATGGAATACGAGGAATGAACTGCGCACGGCCGCTCGTATTCGCAGAGGAATGAAATGAGGCGAGGGACTCTTCGTATTCCCTTTGCCCGTATATCATCAGCCAACACTAGTGTGCATCCCTTCAAACCAACACCCTACCCACAACTCACCTGATCGAATTGCCTCCACAGTCCATCCGACCGTATCTTGCAGTAGTCGACCTCTTCCTGGAGGTCCGAGTGGATGTGCTGCAATTGCGCACTGACATTCAGGCCTACTTTGTCGCAAATTGCCGACAGACTACTACAAGGGTGGTGATAGAATATTCCGAAATAAACGAAATTAGGCTTTTGAAAATGCTTCTTCAATCAATTTCAGCCTGCGATATAATGGAAGATTGTGGATCGTCATTTGCAATTAACTCGAGTATGCATATTTTGACTACGACGTGCTGAATGACAAGTCCACAAGTCTTACCTGCATGTAGTTGTAGACCATGGGCACAGCCACGATGGAGGCGAGTATGGCCGCATTGGATACTGTGACGGAGAAGAAGGCGAGTCTCTTCAGGGCCTCAGCCTCCTCCTGGTGCATTTTCACCCCGATCATGCCTGAATAAAGCCTCTTTAAGATAACATGAAAAAAGCGAAACGAACACAAATCTTGATTACTGCAAGAAATACAAAATGGGTGCATGGTCAATTTTGATCATTCCTAGACAGTTGAGGAAGGAGAATTATAGTGTACTGGGAATAGGAAGAACTTTTCATGAGAAGAGTTCCTATTCCCAGTTGCTATGATTTAACGGGTAGCGATTCACTTTTTTATGCAATCTCAGATTTATATCTGCTCCCTTACCACCCCCTCCCTTTTCCTTTATATACTGGGATGAATACCAGTTGCTACTTTCCCTTTTCGCCGTCGTTACCAAAGGCAGAGCTGACAGGGGAAAGTTCTTTCACCAATTAAAAAATTCTCAGATAAATCACTTTTTATAACAATTCCCGACAAAGCGACAATACAAAGCTTCTTCTTTGCGTATTATTCATGTAAACGGAGTCGAAACTTTGCCTGTATATTTTGAACGTGAAACTTATGAGCCGATTGAACCGGATTCTTCCTTTGCCCGTGCTGATCGGTGGTCGCTCTCAGAGGTGGAACAATCTTCCGTTAGCTTCTGAAACGCTTGCTGATGCTTGGCGATTGACTCAGATGGACTTGGTTTAGCACCTGGAAGAAGATCGGAATCTGTATTGCAATGTATGACAATTTCTGCGCGACTACCATCTGCAAATGACTACGACATGTGGATGTCGAAATCGGAAAAGTGCATTTCTCAATCGTCTAATCCTCTGTTGTCTATCACTCTTAGAGATAACCATTCCGAGGGGGATCAGCGGAGCGAATCATGGGATTTAAAAATGATAAAAGTCATGAGATGACTGATAACATTGTTCTTGCACAGTCGGTGACAGTGAGTGGATTGATAGAGTACGGTTCCACTAGAACTCGAACAACGTCATCACATTATAAACTTGTACGTACTTGCAATCCTCCCTTAATGCTTTTGGCATTCCATTTTTATTTGTCGTCTCCTCGCATACAATAGCAGTTGAACTGCTATTGTACGAGGAAATGGCAGTCTGCAGCAGTTCGAAGCATTAACGACAAGACTACATCATAATAACAGTGCGAATGAATACAGCCGGTCTGTCTACTGAGTGACTACATATAAGACCGTACAGATAACACTTTCAATCACTATTACTGGCAGCTTGGCTACTTTATGTGTTATGTTTAAAGTCTATTATTTGAAGATAAGTTGAATTGAAACATAACCCGTACAGTAATCAAACGTCGAACCATATGGCGTTATATTGTTTAAATCAGTAATGAATAGTTCCGCGATTTCGCCGACGTTTCACACATGCACTTCGTTACCCTCCAGCGCTCATGTGTCTATCATATCCCGCGAGTATTTCTCGGCAGTGATGGCTCCCACGCCCAAATTGCAATGCCACAAGCGACTCTAAATCGGAAGTGAAGTGCATTTCCCATTCGTAGGGTTATCTTATCAGAGCACTTATTGACAGCCGGTAAAATTTGCATCATTTCTATGTCTGCGTCTATACTCGCCCGGTCGTGTTTTCGGGTCAAATCCACCACTAGTCATGACGGCTGTCAATAACTGCTCTGATAAGAGAACCCATTCGCCCAATGCGGTCGGAGCGGTTGTCTAAAAGAATGTTAAATGCACTTTTTTCTGTCTGATTTCGAGATCCGGGTTACTTGCGGTCGGAGAGTGGCGTGTAAAATGTAGTCCCATTACGATCGAGCGAGCTTTGCAGTAAGTAAAGGAGTTTTCGTTTTCAGCGTAAATGGGCGAAGTCTGGAATGGGGACGTATACGAAAATGCCTCGCTCTTCGACAGTTACGCATTCAATCGCTCATACCTCCCTGGCGCTCTTCGAAACGCGGCCACCGCTTTGCCAGGTGAAATTTTTGTAAATATTATGTATTTTCTTGGATTTTGCTTCGTAGCAAATGCAGGCCTACCCCTTAATATAATATTGCAACTTTCCACTATTTCACAACTGGAAAATATTGAAATACCCCGTACTCATAATTATTTCATATTCCTATTGTATTTCTTGTCCAGGGATCGTACCAGTGCTCATACTCTCCTCGATTATCTATAGAAGGAAAGACATCTTTCTTCAGTACAAGGTTATTACAATTCCTTTTTCAAGAAGATGAATTAGTTTAGCTATCTGTTGTATTCCTGACCTACGGTGGCTTCATTCACTACGTTCCATTCATATGTTTCAATGTGTTCATGGTGTTAGTCACGCGTTTTTGGTGAGTGTCTTGCTTTCGCTCTACATTATACATATCTTTTCCGAAAATATCTAGTACCGCATATAAATGTATTATACATATTATTACAATAAATTCTGACATTGATATTAGTCTGAATAGGGAATTATCATTAGTTCATAAAGGTATTCAGGAAAAAAAACTAAAAATATTTTGAAAAAAAATTGAATGAGAATATATATTTTAAGGCCTGATTTTCTATTTCCAACCATCGCGTGCTCGCTTATTAAGCAATTTTCCATGGCTATGACAAGCAGTAGCATTGCTGTTCCGTGTGTGAGCAATTTTATTTCTTTCATTTCATTCTTTATCCATTCTCAGAGTACAATTCAAAAACTAAGTAACAGTTCTCATTATTCCTCTCTCGAGTGACCGTAAAGGCAAGGGTATCATATTGGGAATACAATTTGCAGCCGGCTAACTCCCAGCGGTTATTATTATTGTGATTATTATTATTATTGTTTATATATTTGCAATAGTGGGCGGGGACGGGGGCATGCAGGGGTCTTCTTGCATTGCATCTGCGATGTGACATACGACAGCAAGTAGTGAAGTTAGAGGACTAGGAATCAAAAGTTGTTAATAACGACCCAATAGCAGCACCCTAGTAAAGACGTCGTTAAACTGTAATATTTCCTGCGAGTAGTGGGTAAAACCCCAGTTGAGAGTTCTGTTGATGAATTAATATTCAGGCCATCTCAGCCGTGCGGTACAGCCAGCTCGTGCAAGGAAAAGAAATGCGATTCCGTCATCTTATAGTTTTCTACATCCTGTTTGCATCTCCTTTTGTAAGCATGCGACAAATATCAAGGAATATTCTGACTTTTAGTATGCTTACTTCGTCCTGGCATTTATCGTAGGTCGCATTTCTCCAAATGACGAATGTCCGATGCACATTGACATAAATTGGGTTGGACGACCAACTGTAAGTGCATTTTCGTAAATCTTCCAAACAAGTAATTCTTAAAGAAATCTATTATAATGAGTTCCGTGTAAGACCTGAGAGGGCGCTGCAAACATACACATAAACTCAAAAAATATGTAGACACAAAATTCCTGCAAATTCGCCTGGTAAGTGCACATTATTAGGGTGCTCCGAAAGTCCTGTCGTATTTTCGATTTTTTGAAATATCTTGATGGAAACAGAGTTATGCTACCAAACAACTATTGCATAATCATGTCCATGTCCACACATGATTACCATTAGTGGGTGATGACGTCACTCCTTCTGATGACGTCATGGCAGTCGATTTCCCAACACCAATTTCGACCCCCAGAAACGATTTTTTGCCATAACTCTTTTAGAAGTGATCGGAAAATCGACGTTAGATATTCTAAAAATAGGATATTATTTCCTGAAGAAACCAGCATTGTTAGGGCTCATGTCCTCATCCCACAAAAAAGTTGTGACCAAAAAACCGAGCATTTTCGAAACTTTCAATTTTGAAGTTAGAGGCACCAAACTTGTCAAGAATGTTAAGTATCACAAAAAAAATTTTTGGTGCACAGATCATAATTTTGCGTAATTTAATTCAGAAGTTATGGTCAAAAATGTAATTTTTGTTTAGCGAAAATAAGATTTTTGGCCATAACTTATGAATGAACTTGCGCAAAATTATGATCTGTGCACCAAAAATTTTTTTTTTGTGATACTCAACATTCTCAACAAGATTGGTGCCTCTAACTTCAAAATTGAAAGTTTCGAAAATGCTCGGTTTTTTGGTCACAACTTTTTTGTGGGATGAGGACATGAGCCCTAACAACGCTGATTTCTTCCGGAAATAATATCCTATTTTTAGAATATCTAACGTCTATTTTCCGATCACTTCTAAAAGAGTTATGGCAAAAAATCGTTTTTGGAGGTCGAAATTGGTGTTGGGAAATCGACTGCCATGACGTCATCAGAAGGAGTGACGTCATCACCCACAAATGGTAAACATGTGTGGACCTGGTCTTATTTATGCAATAGTTGTTTGGAAATTAAACTCAGTCTCCATCGAGAAATCACGTAACAAGTAAAAAAAATATTATTACTTTCCGGACACCCTAATACTTTCGGCATGTTGGCCTGCCGAGTGAGTGTGTGGGGGAAGAGAGGGCGCCGAGACCGATTGCATTTTCGGTGCTTGCGCGCTCTCTTTCTCCAAACACACTATTTGGGCCTGCCATCCTGTCAAATGGAACATATTGGAAGAAAAAAATCATAAGCACGCATTTTACATTTATTTTGTGCAACCACCTGCCGTATCCTCCTTTTTCTCGCTTGGTACTGCCTTCTTCTCCTGCACATCGCAAGCCACGATAGTTTGAAGAATAGTATGACGCTTTCGATTACGGTCAGCACCGACATGCCGAGGAAGAGACCCATGAGACCTCCCATGTTACCTGAGAGACTTAGATTTAAAACCTGTATTCCGCAAGATAACCGCGTCATGGGTAGTGAAAATAAGGTTTTGACTATTTCTCCCACGTTTTTTCACCACTAGAAAATGTGTGCAGATGATTTTTTGGCAAAGCAAAGAATTAGGAAAAACATACCCTGAAAATGATTTTGCAGTACTGGATGACCCACTCAAAATATCCGTGAACGAAGTCGTTGTCACTTGTGCGTACTCTGTGTAGGTCGTGTCTCGGAAGAAGACGTTCACGGAGAGCAGGTTGTTTCTGAAAGATCGTTGTTTCATTACCCACTTGGTCAAAGATAAGAGGGCCATGGATAATTGCGCCGAAACTATTAAGTGGACAGTTTCGTCTATTTCAGCACTATGGGGCAAAAGTTCACCGCTTGAGCCGAACGTCTGAACTCAGACTTTTTTTTAAGTTAAGCATATGTATATGAAACCGAGTGAGAAGAAATATCTCACCGTATCCTCTCCGGCGTCCATTCAGGACTCTCCTTCACCAGTGCTTTGATGGCCGCGCGTGAGAATCCGCGGCCGTACGAGTTGGAAGGAGTGTATCTCCATCTGGAAATTCCATTGTTAAAAAAATCTTTAGGCCATCTGCTCCCAGCTCATGGTTTCATGATGTGCAGGCTAAAAGGTTGTGCAAACACAATTTCGATAATGCTACTGGAATGGCCGGACACAGAAAAAAATCCAGCAATAGATACTGCCAAAATTGGCAGATTGAAACTGAATGGGAGAAATTGGTAGTATTCTTTCCGTTTTTCAATGTTTCTGGTGGAAAATGCACTCGCCTTTCACACTCCGGCACGCATTCCCTGCATTCCGGCCAGACGAACTCTTCTCGCGATTCTGATGTGTTTCAACGATAATTCAATCGATAAAAATCATATACATTCTATATACATGAACCATAACACCCGGCAAAATTCGTAATCTTTCACCATTGTTGATGTGGGATTTGACAATGTGCCAATCTATTCTTCTATTGCACATAATCTGATCCGTTTACATACCAGATTTTTGATCAGGCTATGTATATACAAATGCGTAAAAAATGAAAACATTTACCATTGTGATATTTGACAATGTGATTCTGCACGCAGTGGAATGTCTCCAGGGGCGTGCACATGGGAAATTCAGTGTCAATGTTGTACACGAACGGACTGCAGCCGCAGTGGTCGAAGAAGAATCTCAAAAATTATCCCATCTCTCATCCTTACAATATTTTTCCCTTTTTTAAAGATCATGTGGATATTAATGAATTATTTTGATTAATTGTCTACATCGAAAAATAACAACAAACTTTGCCTTGCACTTGCTCGTGCAGTCCTTTTCCTGGTACTTTAGTTTCGTGTTGTATCCCGTGTACCCGTCGGGCCACTTCAACGAACAGTTGCCCCAGTTATCCTTGTCCAGCAGCACGAACTAAACACTTTATGAATTAAACGTCATTTGTTAAAATGAAATCTCACGCAAGCAATATTATCTGCGTTTTTCGCCTGTTGCGAAATATGATACGAAAGTATAATACCTTATTCGCCGACAGTGCAGAATAGATGACGTCGCCCGGTGAAACGCTAATTCCCTGAACTTGCTCATTGAATGTCTCCTCCCTAAGCTGTATGTTCATACTCTCGTTTATCTTTCTAGCCTTCGTGTCATCTCAAGCATCTATTATATAAAACGAATGAAAAATACCTGAGACGACGAATATGTCCACGTTGCTGGTTCGTCAACGTAGAATCTATACAGAATCGTTGCTGACCATCGGTATAGTTCAAACCTGAATCCATTCTCCAGCACCGCATTCCTCAGTGGATCTGGATTCGCAAGTCCTTCCGGTTGCTCGTCGAGGTTGGCGTCCAGGACGAATTGCAGTCTGAATATTACTTGGCCTTGATCTCATATCTCTTTTTTCAAATACGAAGTCCAATTGCTACAAAAATGCACAATGAAGAACTCGAGGTTCACAGTGCGCGGTTCAATAAACAGATGTATGTGGTCAGAACGACCGTCTATGTCACAATTCCTCATCCATCCGGCATCTCACCCGGCTGCCTCGCTTCCTTCACTCTGCTTCCTCATCCACTCCACTGGAGCCTCTTGCAGGTTGAGCACCTGGCAACGGCCGAGACTCGTGAGAACGGAATAGGCGTATCTAAATGTTTCGCATTATCTTGCATTAGAATTCTACTGCTTTTCCCTCCATGAAACATAGACGTTGCCTAGTTATTCGCCAACAATGGCAACATAAATATATTTTAACGCGTCCACACTGAACTGATGCACGCTTCTCTCGCTTTGACCGACTGTCTAACTCGTTTTTGCCGACTGTATTTCGTTGTTTCTCTGACCTCCGCGCTTGATACGGGATGTGTTCGAACTGCGAGATTTATAAGCCATAGTAACAGTTTTGTTGGGGTGTCAAATACACATCTCTTCCATGTTTCCAGGTGGAGGTAATTACATGCATGCTTTTTGAAAAATATGGAAAAAATAAAACTCTTACTCGCAACAGTTGAACACCCTTCCCGCGAAAGAACACATTTTGAGGATGTCTTCGCAAGTGTAGCTGAAAAATGTTTAACAATTTTTTTCATATTTGTCATCTGAACAGTATGATGTCGTTTTCAGCCATTGCCATTCGTAAATCTCCGCGGAACAGTTTTCTACCACATGTGATAGATAATCATTCCGCGGAGGATAGAGAATGAAAATCGCACTAAGGTCACTGAAAGCGACTCCCTACTGAACATATTTCATCATTCACAGAGAAAAGCTACATGCATGTGATACAAATATTGAACCCATTTGGCTTTCACTGGCTAGAAATAGGACTAAGTATTTATTGTGAAAAACAAAAAAACACACAAAAAAACGCTTACCCTCCTTGCTCGAAGAAATTCCTGAAAGTGAACAATGGGTGGTCTGCTTTGTATATATGGAATTCCTCCTCGTCAGCCTTCAAATCATATTCTGGACGATGGCCGTATGTTGCCTTAAAGTATTGTACGTACCGGACCGGAGTGTGTGGATGACCAATGCGCGCCATGGACATTTGCGCATTAACGGTGAAATGGAGATCTGAGAATGCTGCGCGTGTGTCTATTTCATCATTATGTCGCAAATGTCGCTTTTGCATTTATCCAGATTAACGCATTCGTAATTCTTCTCTGCATCCCATTTCTAGTCGTCTGGTCAAAACAATGATCGTTCACCACCCACTCGAGCATGAATATCAGAAAAAATCACAAAAAGGAAGTATCTACTTCTATAAAGCGAATGCGCTGAGGAGAGGAATTTGAGGCAATTCCAAGCTTTTTATCAAGGGAATGTGCGCAATTTTAATTAAAACAAAAACTAAAAAAATCCCGAAAAATCTTCATCATACTCACCAACACGTCATTATTTGCAGATACGAGGTAATTTGCCAGTCGTGGAGAGATATCGCCAGTCTTATTGAGGCCTGAACAAAAGAGACCTAAGGTTGCGTCCATTGTGATTTATTACTATGCGAACGAAAATGATATAATAATTAGCTCACTGCTCATGTACGACTTCTTTAACGGATTGTAATTGCATATAGTGATTTTCGGGAACAACAGGCCCTGATCGGCCATGAGGAAAGACACCTGGTGGTGAAATGTTTCAAGAATAATCTTTGGTGAAAACAACCTGTGAAACGATGGGCCTGGAGTTGTAGTTATCGATCACTTTCGACATCTGCCAGATTAGAAACACCGACAGGAACACATAGACGAATAGCCAAAATAGCTTGGGCCACCCTTTCGCCTCCCACACTCGCTTGACTCCGTGCATCGCGGTGATATCTGAAGAATGACTGCCAAACAAAGTGTGAAATTCAAATGCGAGCCTACAGGTTCCGGCTTGGAACCACCATTGTTTTTGGTGAAGATATAACATGATCACCAAGAGAAGAGGACTGGTGCACAAGATCTTGAATCCGTGGTGCATATTAGGGTTTCAAAAACAATCTTATATTGACAGCAATTTCACATCGATATTAGCATTGGTGTTTAAACCGGTGATGTCTTTACTTCCGGCAGTCTGCCAATATAAGATTGTTTTTGAAACCCTAGTGCATATTTCATTAAATAATTTTAATTTCGTTTTCTGCCCATGGAAATGAACCTCACGCATGAAAATCGGAAAAAAAGTTGTTCAACTCACTGACGAAATGTTCGATCTCCTGACCCAGTGACTTCATTCCATCCTTGTTCCGCACTTTCTCCAGCTTTGCCGAAGCTTCAAGGAACACCTGTCTCTTGGATTTGTTGCTGCCAAGACTGACGCTGCTCCTGTAAACGTTTTAACTTAGAAGCGTATTTAAGATCTCGCAAATTATCATCTGTTAACTAGAATTATCTGGAAAACATTTGAAACGCACCCTCTCCGACTGCCATCCGGCTTGTCAATGTAGAACTTTGGGTCCAATCTCACGGAACGCACAGTGAGCTGTTCTTCGGGAGGAACGGAAGGCGGCGAGGGATCCTCCACGTCTATTACCATGATCTAATAATTACATTTTTTTAAAACCATTGAAAGATTTCAAGATTTAAGTGGGTTGAACGATATGAGTGCCGTGGACATTTGCACCATAATAGTGACATGAACATCGCAGCTGTCCGTTTCACCAGGATGTCGCAAATTTCCATGGTGACCAAAAGACGTTTACTATAGACATTTGTGGCACAATGGTGTCATCAACGAAAGTCAATTCGCCGATCCATTGCCTATTTTGCCGTAGTGGCACAACGCCCACTTTTAATGACCCAATTAACCTTTGGCGGATCCCTGCTGTTCTTCTCCTGGTTACCGTCCATCATGACTTTCTTGGAATCGAAATTTTAAAGAAAATAAGGATGCGCCTGAAAACAAATGATTACCAATCAGAGTTAACCGAACAAAGTGAATGAGTCAACAGTGATCAGGGAAATATATGGAAGGAGTCGAGCGAAATTGGAACTAAGAGCACGAGTAACAGCAATCATCGAAATCGATCATCTATCGTGATACACGAATATGAACGAGTTTTGCATGAGAATGAGCGAGAAATGGAACTCTTAGAAGGTGTCAGAGAGGGAGAGAGAGAGCAGAAGAAGGAAACAGGGCAATTTGTGGTGAGCGAATGTAATGGAAGAAATCAATCAGTGATCGAGGGACATTAACAGCGCGACTATTGTGGTCGAAAGGGAATAGCGATCCCCTCCCCGAAAGAAACTTTTGGAAATGACACAGTGTAACCCGCAATTTGTGCTTAGCAGTTTGGTCAGCACCATTTTCCTCACATTGACATTCTGTGAACCCACGAATAAAGCGAGTGATTTGCAATCTACAAATGTCTACGACACTCGTTCATTCTCTGCATAAGTAGGAAGGATATGGCAATGAGAATGATACTTGCACTACTCCTTTTGAACTTATATTTCTGAATCTTACGAAACAATTTGATGAAAAAACACGATGGCGGAATGGGTGTAAGTCACGAGCGCCAAGGACATTTGTGCCATAATGGTGACATGGACATAAGAGCCGCGCATTGATGGCTAATTCACCATTCTGGCGCAAATGTCTACGACACTCGTTCATTCACTACTAGCTTTCGATTGCCCAGAAGGAACGCCAAAATCTCTGTGTAATCTTGCACGAACAAATAATTGTTGTGCTCTAGTGCTATCAAATAAGGAATCAACGAAGCGCGAGGAGAGGATAGTAAAAGCGTGTCGAATGAACTGTTTGCGCTCTTCATCATTGATGATCACACCCGTTAAACGGGTTCCCAAACCGAACAACCGTGTCACCGAGCTGCCATAAATCAAGTTTCATCACCACAACAAATATTTTACAGAAGGTTCCCGCGATATGCAGTCTCTGATACAATGAGTGCAACTGTTTTGGAAAAATCTGTTTTTGCTAGAATTTGTAATAATTAGAGATTGAATTTAAAGAAGCCGTAAAGGGAGATTTATTTGCATGCACTTTCGGATATCAGTCTCTCCAATTCCCTTACTCTCTCGTTGTCAGAGTAGACCGCTCTGACGACGGGAAAGTGGGGGTATTGGAGAGACTGATACTAGGGTGTCGTATTTGGGACGGATTTGCATTTTTTTCTCTTCGTCATTACTGGCCGGTCGTGTTTATTGCACAAGAGACAAATGATGAAATGAGGACAGAGACGAAAAGATGCAAATTCGTCCCAAATGCGACACCCTAACTGATACCCAAAAGTGCATGCAAATTAATCTCCCTTTACGGCTCCTTTAAAATTGTTAGGCTATTAGAATTACGGGACGTAGACTGCGTCACTTAGTGCAGATCTGAAGGAATATAGGTAACGCTCTACCATGTCGCACATTTCGGGATTAAGCCCTTAAAGATGTGTTAGGTTTGGAATACTGTGAATGAACATCTTTGTTCAATCTTTAATCTGTCTGCCATCTCCGTTCTCTCCAGCGTGTTCTCTCTTGATTGCTTTACAAGCTCTCAAACAATTCTTGTTTCTCACTCCAACAATATTGGACAATGTCGTTTTATTGGTGAAGCAAAAACACGGTCTGATGACTACAATTAATCAGGTGAAGTCAAAAGAGCAAAAGTAATATATTTTGATGTAATATATTTATCATGTCGAGAAGCACAGCCATCATATCACCCGTAATTTCTTCTTCTCTGCCAACTCCCGGAAGTGTTTCTTGTTCGCTTCAGTGTCCATCAGCATGATTCTCGTTACGGCCTCAACAATACGCATGTGATCGTGCTCGAATTGCTCCAGCGAGAAGACATTTGATCCTCCAGAAATATTGTGGCAATAAAACTGAGCGGCAGTTTTCGTATATGTTTCAAGAAAACTAGAACTTTCCAGATATAATGTGAAACATAACTGTTATCGCAGACTAACTGTCAACCTTAAAATCGCTATCATACCTGACTGACTAGAAAGCCGGGAATCATTCCCTTTGGGTCGACGAGCATCACGACATCGGACCGTGTCTTCGTCTCAGGATTTGAACGATCTGCTCGAAAGCGACCAGCCCCTAGATAGAGATGCGCCCTGAACAGGAATATTATATAAATGCAGTTGTCGTAAATGAGCAACTGTTGATTTCATATCAATAATATCTGATGACTAATGGCACCATCACCACAAGCACATGATTTAAAACCCATGTCTATTTTGTATGCATTTCATTATTCATATAATGCAAATTGATATGCCTAGTACGAACACTCTCTGTACTTCGTCCTACGAACTATCTCATTTGCGTGCTATTTCTGACCATGAACCATGATTTTGAAAAGGTTTCGCTCCCAACATATGAAGCTGGCTGTGTAACGTTCGAAGATGGTTTGGTACAAAGACAAGACTTTGAGCTAGATGTCTGAAAAATTTTGGGGACAGAGATCTCGATGAGTAGACCACGATACTAAAAACGACATCGTTTTAAATTCAATTATTGGCCGAGATATTGGTGTTTCCATGATTCGCCTTTGTGCAAAATTACTTTTTTATTTTGCGCTGGTAAGTCGGTTCATTCTTGTTGTAATCAAAACAACAAAAAAGGCAATCGATTGAGGATGCAATCTTCTATTTTACCTGCGTATTGCGGTGTTCGATATTTTCCATTTTTTCATTCGCCTGAGGGCTCAAACTTTGCGTTTTGAATATCTTCTTTGCATATAAAAACTCCATCGATATCTCTGCACAGGTCGATACGTAGTGCTTGATAGTCCTTAAAATATTTTTTTCATAAATTTATCTGGTCGCCAAGTAGGACATTCATCCAAAAAAGTGTGAAAGATTGCGGTAATTGCGGTCCTGCACACCACTCACGGACGTGCAATGTTGAAGAATGAGGGCGTGGGCATACGGTAAATCACGCATATTGCTTGTTCTGCATATGTTTCACTGAAAATAAGTTCATCCTTCATTGATTTTAGCAAATGTTTAAACTAGGTGCAGAAATTACGATGAACAATGTTCTTTCTCTCATTTTCATCACGTGAAGATGAGGAGGATGACGAATGTACACTGAAAGAAGGACATTATTCGTGCTTGGATTCCAATTGCATTCGGATGTTTTTGACCGAACGTGGCCGATATAACCACATGGCGATTGACAAACATAAGTATCCATGTAAATCGAAGACTCTTCTTGATGCCG
>JACMIF010001466.1:0-23566 GCA_014805445.1 Diplogasteroides magnus | reverse complement strand
TATATCAGAATGGCATGCCTGCCTACTATACATAACTACACACTTTGGAACTGCGTAGCTTTTCTTAATAAATATAGATAGATTTCAAAAAAGTGTGAAAGACTTTCTTTACAACCTAATATATTTCCCACATCTACTTTGCCGTGAATGGAAAGTGAACTGAGCATTATTGTTAGTTCATGCGAGAGAGATTTCATGCTAAGACAACAATCTTTCACTATCTCATGGTTTCTTCTGAAACCGACGTTAAAGTGGTATATTTGCGAACATCAAGGGTACTGTAGCTTTTGTTGATATCGCTTTGTTCCAGGTAACGGGAGTATCCAACGTGGAGAGCATCAATTGCTGGAATCTCGTCGCTAATCGTCATCTGGCGACAGGTGATTCATTTACTCTCAATGATCCTATTCATTATTCCCTGCATTCAGCTGATATCGAGTTCTGTTCTGCGTATGCCTTTGACAATGCCGCACCGAAGATCCGTCGCATATTTCATCACAACGGCATTCACTCCTTGACCATTCAGGTGAATATCGTTGACCGATTCCTTTCAACAAATGAATACAAGTAGCGTAAGTGATGCCAGTAGTGCATACTTCTTAGAATCATCAGACTGTAGTCTAAACGTAACGATCAACAAGCGAAAGCCATGTGATCCCGCCGAACTGCATATGCATATGAATATAAGACATTGATTTATATGATTTAGAAAAAACGGACACTGTCATTTGTGACGTAACCAATGGCACCTTTTTGTCACAAATTGCACAGTACAAAAATTTGAAACTATCGACCTAACTATATTTTCTATGTTTTATAAATCGTGCCAGTAGTGTCTTTAATATGACATATAAAAGATTTTATAAGTAAAAGGTTATTTAAACAACTAGAAACAAAGCTGGGGATCAGTCTGTCTCGTTTTGCACTGTGCCATATGTGACGTCACACATGGCAGTGACCGTTTTTTTCTAAAGCTTATAAATCAATGTTTTATATAATACGTACTTGTCCTTGCAACAACTATTATGGACGGGTAATAAAATCCTGCGGGCACTAACAACAAAAAGGGATAATCCGGGATAATCCGCCGCCATTCAAATTCCCCTGCTGTGTGTTATTGAGAACGGCATGGCACAATGTACTATTATTGTCCCCCTTCCATTGATTCATCTGTCCTTTCAGCCCTCGTTTTCCTGTGCGGCAGCCGGGATCCCTGAATCAGAAGAGGAGAACGGAGCAGAGCACAGTGAACAACTAGTACATCAAGCATGAATTCCATCTAGTCTTATCTGATCATTGAACATCTCCCATCATCCAGGTTGTGATCCTTTTCATCTCCCAGTATTACTCGTTCCCCTACGCATACCGGACATAGAAGATGTGTCAGAAGCCTAAGTCAACACCCTCTCTACCCACCCTTTACTCCTCCCAATGCAATGAACAGGTCATGCAAACATTTCGTACACAACTAGTCTCTTCTTTTGTATCCGATCACGATGATATGCAATCACTACGCTGTTACTCATTGATACTGGTACAAGATCCGTTTATTATTGACATATATACATGTATGGCCAAATACCCAGCCCCAAACTATTGATTGATTCCAACGATCTGAAAAAATTCCTCGTTACTTCTCAAGCTAAACGCTTGCATAAAACAGTTAATATTGATGGATAAACCGGTATATCACAATGACTAGAGGATCGAATGCAGCAAGAGAACACATGGAATAGGTACAAGAACAAACAGAAAAAACGCTGACATTTACCTCACCGTGCAGTTTCAAACTGTCAATGGTAGCGGTAAACCTGTCAGTGTTCGTAAATTGAAACTGAATTGTGGGGAATTGGCAGTATTTTTCTGTGTGAAACATCGGCTAGTGACTACACAGGGAACAGATAATTTCTATAATACATTATTTCACTTGTCATTCCTCTTCACTGTCCAGTAATTGAGCCCCGTACTCTCCTTGTCGTCCTTTTTTCATCTTTTCCATCTTGTACATCTGAATACACAACCTTCCTTTCATTGCCAAGTTCACGCTCTCACTAACCGCATTGTCTCGGAATTTTCTCACTCCATTGCTCTTTTCAATTGAATTATTATCAACATCCGTCGCATCGGTCGTGATCTTCCTATACTTGGAATCCTCCTTCACTTCTTTCGCCTTCGCCCCATTGATGGTCTTCTGATCCGCACTCTTCTCTTTCTCCTTATCGTCAGGGGATGATTTGGAAAAAGGAGCAAACTTTCGGACGGAGGGCAACTGAAAGGTGGCTGGATTAGGAGAGAAGCGAGAGGTGGAAGGGGCAAGAAACGTACTATGGAACGCATTATGGAATTTCTAACATCAGCTATCTCTTCGGAGCGTTCGTCTTTCATTTCGCTAGACGACCGCTCGAAAGAGACTGGAGTGATTAAAAATTCCCTATTGAGTTCCCTAAAACGCACAAAATTCCTCATTTTACTGCTGTCGATGTCGAGGCGAGGCATGGACCGTGAGTGGTCAGAGGATTTGAGGCCGTTGCCAAATGGAAACTGGAACAAAGGACGCATTTGAACAGCTGCGGGAGTATTGACCGATTGGGGCTATAGAATGGTAAAAGAAGAGTGGATGAATTACAGAGTGACCAGATGTTTATGTTCGCCCTTTTGGGGTTCAGCGCGTTCAGAGGAAGAAGTATATGTGTACACAGTCACTCGTTCCCACTACCGCGTTCCATTCGTAGGCAGAAAAGATTTCTATGGAGCCTCCCACGTTCTCCATTACTACACCAAGAAAAATACTACGAGAACACCAGTGACCAATTCAATAGTGAGAGTCAATGCAACTTGCCCTTACCGAGTAATTGTTCTGTTTAGCCTCGAACGTAGGAGGTGTAAACGAATGAAATGTGTCGTCGTTGGTCGTCTTTAGTCGTTGTGGCCTGTGTCGCTTCGTGAGATCCGTTACCTTGGAGGAGATCTTGCTGAGTGTCTCCATTGTCCCTGGAACGATGAGGGTAAATCAAACAAGGGAGAGCATCATCGAGTGAGAGTTTGCCGAACTGCGTGAACGGGGGAACACATTTACAGTTGTGTGGCCTCGAGGGGACTAATGGACGAGAACTTCCGTCCATGCTCACACCACCATACAGTGAATACAGTGACTCATTCGGAAAGGCACCGGAAAATCCAGAATTGGAAGGAACGAGAATGGAGCAGAAATACAAGGAGATCAAAAAGGTAATCAAGACACTCATGAGAAACAGATTGTAAATGACGACGATGAAAGAAGTTGTAGAGTAAATAATGAGTGAGGGGGGCAAGAGAAAGGGAAGAGTTGAGGGAACAGTCAGAGACATAACAGTCTCCACCCCTACGAGGAGATTAGAACGACCATTCTAGACCATATCTGAGCAGATATGACAGACGGTGAGGGAAGGAGGGGAGGAGGAGACATCCATTCATACAATTGCCCCCCGTCCCTACTCTCCTTTGTCTACGGGTAGCGTTCGTTTACCCATCTCTATTGCCAACAGGGCAAGGGTAATCGTGCGGATGTCGAAAAGAAGCAGAAGAGTATGTTGTTTTCCACGAGGGGGAAATGCGGTGATGTAATTCCCTGCAATTATGAACGCCTACAATCAGTTCTCGGGGCGGACAAGAAATGAAGGAAGTAGGGGAGAAATCCGACAGAACACTCATATGGGAACTCGTACAGGATGCTGAATGCGCACACGATGCTTCTATGTGGGGGAGGCGCTTCTGGAGAAATCAGGCAAATACAAGCCATTACTCGTACAGAAATGCAATTAGGCGTATACGTTAATCAGCCTGTTTATGTGCTATGTCGTTTCTCTCACGCACCTCGTCTGACGAGGCTCGATTCGCACGGTCTCAATCACTGTTTACAGTTATCCGTGTCAGCCACTTCTCTCATAACAACGAATCAACCGCTGACGACGACGCTCTCTCGCGCACTTGACGGAGGTTAAGCAGCGCTCATTTAATATTGCGCGCACAAAAAGAAGCAACTCGAACTCACGCGAACACTTCAATACCGGTAAGCGCTAGTGCAATTTGGTGAAAGGGGAAGAAGCGGCTGACTGGTCCCTAAAGAGTGAAAGTCAGTCCAATGCTCGTACAGTTCACACACACAAATTGCTTCAGTCTCTCAACTCTCGCATATTCGTGTGTTTTGACAAGTAGCATTTTCAGAATAATCTGAAGCACTCTCGTAATCAGGGGAGTTCGTCCACTCAGTGCAGTCTCAAGTACTATTGTAGAGCGAAGTCAGAAGAGCCTCTGCCTAGTCATCGCCATCATCATTACTCAACCAGCCATCGTCCTATTTCGGACCACAAGCTCAGGTGTTGTGTTCGCCTTGTCCGCTGAATCCCCTTACATGCAATTAACGAATTGACCTCCTTTTTGTGTCGCTGATAGGGACCGGAATCCCAGCAGAAGTGTAGATTTCTGTAGTCTAATTCCCCCTCACATGATGGACAACAGCTCCGATGGAATTCGACGACAGAAATGCACACTTCTGCTTGGATTCCGTTTCCTAGTCTCTGATCAGTAGTGACTAATTACAGGTGATGAAAGATGAGGAAGAGATCACACGGCGACTATCATTTGTCGCAAGTCTCCTCTCCATCATCACAATATCAGTTTCCCTGGTTGGATCAGTTATCATATCTGTGGATATCGAACGCCATATAAGCGAATACGCACAGGAAGTGGAACAGTTTTTAGTGAGTTCCTCCTTCTTTTATGAGCCACATATAGTTAGATTGCAATAAAATCACCGCTGTAAAGCCCCATACTCAAAGACAATATGCTTGCTATAGAGCAAACGATGCGATAGCTTCCGGTACATTGGACGGATAATACCTTTTGACGTTGCTATTATGCTTATCTCTCCGAGCATAGCAAATTATGCTACCTTGAGCCATTGAGCATAACGGTATTCTAAGAATAGGCATACTTTTACTGAGTGTAAATCAGATAGTTCTATAAACTCTCGAAAACTACTTTATTCATCACGACAAACATGCACCTTACCCAGAACATATCACGAGATGCCTCACATTCGATGGACGATTCGATAGTCAGTAGAAGAGTCAGGAGGCAGTTCTATGCCACTCCATATAGAGAGAGGCAATATCACAATGGAAGGGGAGGCAGTGTGTATCCTTCACAGGTACGCAACAATAGAAAGACATTTGCATTTGTTCACGGATGTACACAAATAGGAAGAATGACAGTGTTTTGTTGTTGTTTCACACGATTTCAAGGCCGCAGAGCGATGGGGACAAACGTCATCATCGTGGGGAGACGAAAAGCACTGCGGTAGGTCTATATATTGCACCTTCAAAGACGTGGGCGGTCTATGCAGACTGTAGCGTGACGCGATGTCCCACGGGGCCACGTGGAGCGCCGGGCAGAGATGGACACGCGGCAATTGATGGACTTCCAGGTGCGACCGCCAATTCTCAAACATAATTCATTCCAATTTGTTCAGGACAGCCAGGAAAGCCCGGTACCGACGGCATCTTCCTCATAAACATTGAATGTGAACCGTGTCCGCCAGGGAAGAAGGGAGAACCCGGGCCAGCCGGGAGCATAGGTAATAAGGGTTCAAATGTATTCTGATGTTTGTTATCTGATGCACGATTCACGTTCTCTCTTAGAATCAGCCAAACGTGCCTTAATGTTCTTTCGGTTTTCCCCTATATTGTAGCATCTCCAAATTGTTCGCGCTCAAGTGCCTTCTGCAATTCTCCCCCAATGACGTATTCCCTTCTCTATTGACTTAACCCTTAGCCGTTCTCTGCAAGAGAAACGCCTGAACTTCTTCCAGGTCAACGTGGTCGAACAGGGCCTCCAGGAGGAAATGGAATCGATGGAGTGAATGAACCTGGAGTAACAGGGCCCACTGGACCGAGGGGACAACCGGGCATCAATGGAAAGGTATTCGAGTAATCAAGTTTCATTGATTGCAGGAATTTGTTACAGGATGGAATAAATGGTGAACCCGGCCAAGATGCTATTCTTCTTATTGGCAAGCCTGGAAAGAAGGGGCCTCCAGGACCCGTTGGATTCGCGGGAGCGAGAGGAGACCCCGGAAAGACTGGTGAACCCGCTCCTCCAGGTTGAACATAAAACAATTGAATTTGCGAAAGAGGAGAATTTAGGGAAGGAAGGCCTTTCTGGTCCACAAGGAGATCCAGGAGACATGGGAGATGAAGGACCACGAGGGTCCAGAGGGCAGTCAGGACAACAAGGAGAGAATGGAGGATACTGTGAATGTCCTGGAAAGAAAGGTTCGATACATTATGGGTCTGAAATTTTTTTTTATTCTCAGAAGAGAGCACCGCACCACCTGAAAGCGCTGAAAGCGTCAATCGTTTTGACTATGAAGACAACGTAGTGGAACAGTTCTCGAGTCTGGCGCAGAGACCTAGCCAGAAGAAGATTCCGTCGTTGCCACAACCCGAGTCGCTTGTCTATCCATCGAGACCTATCGTCTATCCTCAGGTACTATGACGTCATCAAGAATAGAGTACGAATTATGCAATTATAGCAACAACAACAATGGAGCAATCCATGGCGACCGACTGTTCCCCAACCGCCTCTAAAGGCCTATGTCGTTCCGCCACAGAACTACCGAAATCGATATCCCATGATACAATACCGAGACTCGAGGGAACAACAAAAAGAAAAGGTTCTCTATTCACGCTCTCACACACAGTCCAACAACAACAATATTATTCAGCGTTCTGACAGTCGAATATCAAAGTCAGGATCTCAGGTTCAGTTCGACCTTCGGTAATGCACCACAAATCACTCATACAGTTGTCATTCACATTAGGGGTTCTAAAACGGTAAATTTGTCGCCATGATTCTCCGGAGCGCGGTTGTCTTCCTCCGTGATAGAAGACCGCGTGGCGGAGAAGAATGACGGCACATTTACGGTTTTGAACCCCTGATTCACATGTATACGGCTACAGAATAAAGTGACCTTTCCATTACGTGAATTCGTTGCCTGAACAACGCTAATATACATGCTAGAATGCAATGAAGACCTGTTATTCATCGAAGGGAAGAGATTGATCGTTTGTATTCTTTGGTGGTTCAGAATTAGGAATTGCTGATAAAGCATTTATTGATAAGAGCAGAGACGGGCTTGCAAGGCTTTTCTTTACCCTTCCACTTCGTCTTTTCGACCTACTCATTATGGAGGATGAAGAAGTTCTCGTTAGCGGAGGTGGCAGGGATAGACAGTAAGTGCCGATGATCTTCAATCTTTGATCTTTTGATCTACCAATTTAGACAATCCATGACGCGTGATGCGAAAGTGGACGCGAAGCAGAAGACAATACTCGCTGTAGCTGTATCATTAGCGTTCATTTTCTTTTTCTTTGGACTCATTATGGTTTTGCTATATGCCAGTACACCAAATGTACCCGAGGTAAAAAAATTTATGGAGAATAAGATAAAAGTTTAAATATAGAACCAGTATTGGCCCAAGCTAAGGGATGGAGTACTCGGTAGATACGCAAAAGGATCTGTAGCCGCCGACCACGTTCTCTGTTCAGAAATCGGCAGGTATGAGTAGATTATGAATTGGATGGAGTCTTATCTCTTGCAGAAACATTCTAATCAAGGGAGGAAATGCCGTCGATGCAGCCATTGCTGGTGGGCAAGAATATATACAGATTAACGATTTCCTGCACAGGAATCCTGTGTCTCGGAGTGGTCGGTCCAATGAGCAGTGGCCTCGGAGGAGGATTCTTTATGACTGTATACAACAAGTACGGTCTTCTTCTTCTCGTGTCATTTAGTCGTTGTATTCACAATTTAGTCGCCTCAAGAGTCAAAATTCGGGGAATTGTCAATGAGATTTGTATTTTTGAGAACCACCAAACTCTGCGACTCCATAGACGCTCGAGAAGTCGCCCCCGCTGCTGCTAGCGAACATATGTTCAAGGGAAATGTTAACGGATCCAAGATAGGTGAACAATTTTTACAACTGAATATTTAGCATCACACCGTCATTTTGTAGGTTACAAGGCAATGGGAGTGCCAGGAGAACTTCACGGCCTATACACCGCTTACAAGCACGCTGGCGGAGGAGTTCCATGGGCGGATCTCGTTCAGCCTTCTATTGATCTCATGGACAACGGAGTTCCTGTATCGATGGGGATGGCTGTGTGTTTGAGGGTCTGAGTGTCTTTGTGTAGTTGGTTACGGTCCCTAAACATAGGACGAGAAGCAGAACATTCTCGCCGATCGCGAACTCAGCAAAGCCTTCGTCAATCCCAAGACCAACGATGTCTATAAGTTGGGAGATGTGATGAAGGGAACGAGAAAGACTTACAGGCGAGAAAACTCTAGCAGAATCATCCTTATGCAGAAATGTCATCAGGAATATGCTAAGAAGTCTCGCCCAAGCGGCGGATCCCATCAAGATTTTCTATGATGGATGGATTGGAGATCAACTGGCAAATGAACTGAAGAACTCTGGAGGTGAGCAAAACGCCTAATTCACAGTCTAAGAAATAGATTTCAGAGGCAGTCATGACTCGTGAGGACATCCGCAACTATAAGAGCATCATTAGACAACAGACCGAGGTGAGTTTTGATACTTGAATCTTAGGCTATCGATTAGGTGATCTACACTGATCTACCCAACGACCTTCGCATATGCGGTCCTCCACCTCCATCATCCTCAGCCGTCACTCAAAGTGTCATCAAAACCCTCTCCCAATACACCTTTGACCAGGTTTGTTACGAAATTGATATCGTTAGCCATTGATCGCATTTCAGTCTTCCCGTGATGGAATCATTGACTCGCTCCACACTTATCTTGAAGCATCCAAGTTTGGGTACGCACACAGGAGTGAACTGGGCGACATGGCATTCGTCAACACGAGTCTTGCACTGGCCAAGTAAGAAGAAGAATTGCAAGACACAATTGAATGTGTCTGCAACGCCCCTTCTTACAGGAAGATCACTGGCGATGAGTACATCAAGAGTATCAAGGAGAAGATCACAAGCGTCGCTCAGCCCACCCAAAACTACGGGGGCCAATTCGCGTTTGTCAACGATAAAGGCTTGTTTTCATCAAAAAAGGAAAGTAAAGCTTGATTTTTTTAAGGAACGACTAACATCGCAGTCATCGACGGCGAAGGAAATTCAGTAGTTGCAACTACCACTGTCAACCTCTTGTATGATTCCCGAAGCAGTTGATCGTTATCCAGTCATTCTCAGCTTTGGTGCCCGGGTTGCTTCCTACGCCACTGGACTGATCTGGAATTCGCAAATGGACGACTTTTCTAATCCCGATGCCCCCAACTTCTATGGATATCCTCCAAGTCCTGCGAATTACATCAAGCCAGGCAAGAGGCCGATGTCGTCCATTAGTCCTCTTATTATCTTCGACAAGAATGGCACTGTGAGATCAGCTTCAATCCTCTCTTGTGAAACTGAGATCGCAGGTTCAACTGGCAGTTGGCGGCGCAGGTGGATCTCAAATCATTTCTGGAGTGTCAACCATTACCATGCGGTCATTGCTCCTTGGTTGGAACGTGAAGGAAGTACTATTTTTGTTATTTGTTCTTGGAGATCATTAATTTCTAGAGCATGGATCGACCTCGCCTTCACAATCAACTTCTCCCCAACGTGACGCAGTTTGAACCAGACTTCCCTAAGGTCTGCATTCCTTTTCGTCGGCTCGTTCATGCGAACATTCGTTCCTTTTTGGAGACAAACCAGGGTAGAGCTGACCGACTGCAGTTGTTACTGGATGAAGGGAGAACAAACCATTGACTAGAGGGGCACATTCACTTTTCTCTTTCCCCCTCATACGTCGGTCTCTAATCGCCGGCTGCTATTATATGTTCTGCTACTCCATCTTCAGAAAAGTGGCTTGGTAGGAGGGAAGGAAGGGCAAGAAGAGAAACAGACACGGACCGGACGTCCCGATCGCAAATGTGTTCCGATTGCGATCATCGAGATTATGCACCAGAGTTTTCGGGGCAATTTGCATGTTTGCAAATTGCATGCACTTTCCGGGAAGTAGATATGGGAATGGGGAAGACAATCAAAAGGGCTGATTACGGTATTTGCCCTTCTAAACCGAATACAGTAACCGAAAGGAATCGTTTCAGGAGTTCGTGGACCTTCTCTCCAGTCGCGGCCATGTGATGGAGAGGACGCCTGCACTCACTCAAGCAACAGCCATCAGACGCAATTACAATTGGCTGACTGCCAACTCGGACTATCGAAAGGGAGTCGAATCACAACCAGCTGGATATTAGTTAGCCTGTTGTCATATATTATCGTTGTTTGTTGAAGATTGAATAAAGTTGTGTTACGTACACTCGAGTGGTCAGGCCCTCTTATTGAGAGAGGAAGGAAAGGAAGGCAGTCCTTCCACTCCAAGAGTCCATTCATTCACTCCACAAGTCCTCCTCTGGTCACAACAACAATGGTAAGTCGTTCCCCTCATCTACCTTGCCCTTCTTCTTCTTCCTCGTCTTCTTATTCTTTTTTCTCAGTGGGCGGTATAGGATTGTGGTGGCCCGTAAGATTCGATCCCCCCTTCAGAGGAAAAGAGGGCGGGAGGGAGTTTGACAGACTCTCAGAGACGCATTCACCTCCACTTTATATGTTGTGACCACCGCTTCAAGTGCATGGCCGGGGTTATAGTCCGATTGGATTGTGAAAATGGAACTATTCACAGGACCTTCACGTGATGGCCCGTAGTAGACACGCAGACGACATCCTCAATATCAATGTCGGAGGCAAAAAGTACACGGTTCGTTGACTTTTTCCCATGCAAACTCTCACTTTCCTCTGAATTGTCGTTTCTTCGCAAGTGGGCGTACATTATATTAGGTTCGACGCACAGACATGCTTGCTGACCCGCGGTCAAAATTGGCTGAATGGTTCAAGCCAGGAACTCTCAAACCCATCGCCACCGATAAGGTTATCATTCATTGATACAAGAGGACCAATCGTCTGTCGTTGAGGGAGGCAACTACTACTTGGACAGAGACGCCAAGACATTCCGTCACATCCTCGCATACCTGAGACTGAAGAAGGAGAAGTTTGTCCCTTCACTAGCACTTCCTTCCAAGCCCGATGACTTGGCTAAGTGAGCATGAACCATATTTTCTAGGAATAACAAAAACAATTTTCAGATTGGTCGGGGAATGCGACGCACTGAACCTGTGCGAACTGAAGGATCTTGCACTGGATCTTTTACAGGCAAGGGAACCCACAAATTATTTGTTATTACGAAATCCCCCTTTCAGAAGTATCAGCGAACGGAGGAGCAACACTACGTGACGTCTTTCGTGCAAGTGGCCCTAAGAGACTTTGAGAGCTGGCAGTTTGAGAAGGAACAGGTACGAAACACTAAATTTTTCAGACGACCATCCAATTTCTATCATTTAAAATTTAGAAACTGATGTATTTTCATGGTAATCTCGTTTCAGAACAGCATGGCTCTGAAGAAGAAGCCCTCTGCTGACGAAGACTATCAGCCAAACACGGCCTACGACGAATGGGACAATCTGTAACCATTACATTCATCGAAATTCAAATCTATTTTGCGCCCATTTATTTTTCTCTTAGACGGTAAGTACATTATGAACGGTGAATGAATACAGTCGCAGTGCCATAGTGAGAGATTGTGTATGATGCCTAGCTTGACTGGCTTGAGGCAACGAATGTTCCGCCTCCAGCGCTGTTTCCGTCGATCTTCTGATAGGCACCACGCATCTTCAGCTGTAATTATCCATGCTATATAGACAATAAATATATTTTCCTTGGGTATGCATCGAAATCTCTTGATATTTTCTACGAAAACCATGTTTTGTTACTGTAGTAATGAAATCCTTACCTGCTTGACAACGAGAACGGCAATAGTGATTAGGAGAAGGGTGGAGAGAAGGATGAGAAGCCATGATGCGGTCTCCCAGGAGGAGGCACCATTCATTCTGAAGAGATAAATACGAACTAGAACCTTTCAAGTAGCCTCAAACCTCGCAATTGCGGATTTCAAGTCCTTGGGCGATGCCTGTGCAGAGATTGTCAACTAAATATCAACAGTATAGAAAGTATTTGTTGTTTTTATACCTCCTGCCTGGCAGCTTCCAGAATAGTCACAAGATCACCGACGGTTTGATCAAATTTGGCCTTGTTTTGCTATAAAGAACGAAACATGACAGTAAAACAGAGATCAATCATGCCTCCTTCAATTGCTTCTTGGCCTCCTTGGCCTTGCTTATTCCATTCACAAGCGCATTAATGAAATCCTGGCGGACCTCCTTCAGTGGAGAAAGGTCTTTGGTGGAGTTAAACCTCAATCACGAACAATACTCAAAAACAACTGGAAAACATACTGATTGATAACATTTTTGATTTTGTCTCCTATTTTGCCGATGTTTGCATCTATTTCTTCACTCATCTTGTCATCGATAGCTTTTTTGGCTGCTTTTTCTTCTTCCTTCAGCTGATCTATGGTAGCAGAGATGACAGAAATGTCCTGAATTTCAAATCGTAGCATCACCCAAGTCACACCAAATTGGCAGGCAGGATGAACTACTTACCTCTTCAAGGGTTGACTGGCATTCAGAGTATAGAGTGGTGAGGACTAAGACACAGAATAGAAGCCTCATTACTGCGGATAGTGCAGTTAATTGGTCGTATCGATCCTCGACTGTCCCTTTTGAGTGTCCTTATCGTCTCCCGCCCTTACATTGATACCACCATGGTCCATTGTGGCCTGACAGAGTTCACTGTACCAAGAGGTTTCTCCTATTAGTGCATTCCCCCAGAAGGGAGGAAGAGATTTTTTGACAGTTTTACTGCTTTATGGGTTATGTTTCACAGAGGGTAAATCTTCCAATATATAGCATCGTTGAAACATAATTCATAAAGTAGTCAAACAGCCATAGAAGGCACTCTCATTGTGCCCTCTGACCAGTGCTTATGAACACTTTTTTGCCACTTTTTGCTTCTCAAGCACTGAATGAAGTGACAGTTCCCCGGCCGATGCGGGTCTCAATGCCTAGTTGCACTTTCGTCTGTCACAAAACGACTCTAAACTGGTTGGGGTGGTGTAATTCAAGGCGGCCATTCCATATATGCCGTATACTGAGCAGTTAGTGGCTACAAAAGAGACTCTGAATAAACGTCTCATTGTTCCTGGAAGAGTGCTGAGTGTTCGTCCACTCTTGAGGAGGCAATTGTCTCTTCAACTACAGTCATTCTTCCTAGAGACTGACAACAACGGGTTTCCGGGTGACGGAACCCCCTCACTGAACAAGTAATCATCTCACACACTGTATACCTTTTGCCCATTAGTCAAGCACCTCCATGGATGAACAACCGGAGAGGGAGGGGTCACATCCAGTACACACACAACTCTAATTAGGAGGAGAAAGTACTGCCGGCGGGCATTCCAAGACCGAGAATGGTAATAGAGTGCAACTGCGCCTGAGGCAAGGAGATCAACCTAATGAATCTGTCTCTATCCTTTTGGACGGCACTACTTAGCCTAGTTTTGTCTGCGTTTCCTTCCTCTTTCCTCAACTCGTTCAACTGGTCAAGCACTCAATTATGCCAGCCATTACCCATTTTGCACGTTTGTGAATAGCCGCATGCGCATTCCATTATACCCTCCTCTCTCTGGTCCTCGACTTTTCCGCCGGCCGCCTACCAACACACCTTTTTCCCTCTGAGGTATCCCCCCCCAAATACTTACCCGTGTGTCTCTTTCTCCCGAGTACTAAGAACGTTGAAAAAACGGACTGAGCGGCAGTTAATCTGTCTGTGCCCTTCGTTTTGTCATTTTTCTCGTTGTTGTGATTGCCATAAAGACGCTTCACTTTCCCTCGTTTCAATTCAGTTTGGCTCTTTTGCCCCATGAAGGCCGTTGGTAGTCTGTCAGTTACGCCTTTGTCATTTCATAATTGCGACCGTCTCTGACTGTAGCCGAAGGAAATGAAGGGGAGGAGTGACAAGCAAAGTGCGCGTTCCGGGTCGAGGCTTCATCAACTTTCCAACGTAACCTGCCGCCACCAAGCAGCAAATTGGCTTGGAGGGAGGAGAAGAAGAAGCTATCTTCTTCTTCTTCCGCCTTCTCTTTTCCCCATCCTTCTACAGTGATGAGAAAACATTCACCGTTTGCCCTCTCTTCCATTTCTGCGCCCTTGGCTGTTACCACGCGAGAAATTGAATCACATCCAACTTCATCTTGGCCAGAGGACATAAGCCATTAGTGATATCCTCCCCTCCTCTCCCACCTTCGTTCATTCTTTGCTTCCTTTCTCTTCCTCTTCCGGCATATTAATCGCATTGTCTCTACATATATGCATTCGGGCGTGCATTATGCCGAAGATTTATGAGTAGAAAGAGTTCCTTGATTTGCAGGGACGATCCCAGTTCAGAGCGAAACGATTGAGAAGAGAGGGGATAGTGGATCACGGATGTGATGCGATACCTGCAATCACTGCATATCGAAGTCATCCTCATTCTCCTTCTACTGCATATATCCGTTGCCGTGGAAGATATCAAAGTCATCGGTGAGCGATAGGGTTTCTAAATCGTCAGTAAAGTCATTCCTCATTCTTCGAGTTTCCGCGGAGCAGTTGCCTCCGCATTCGACTTTACTATCGATTTAGAAACACTAGGCTACAGCGCGTATGAATTATTTTGAACAGCTTTTGAACTCTCAGACAGTGGCCAAGTGCATAACAATAGCTTCTTTCAAGTAGTGGTCAAAACTAACTCTTGACATTCAGGTCAACCATCCCTTGTTTGCACTCGAGAATTTGCCATCGTTTCCCTGAAGACAACAGAGCCGTTCCAAGGTCAGAATTCGCGCCTCTTTTCTGTTATGTTTGTGCTTCATTTACATGAGTGCATTAACCGTACCTACCCTGAGTGATACAGTATATGGATGCAATTTTATTTGATTTCAGGAAGGATATCAGTGGTGGGAGCGTACAGCAACTCGTGCATCTACGAATTCTCATACAATCTCAATCCCAATGCATCGGCATTCATCAACCTTCAAGAATGCTCTCAGGCCTATTTCGCTAATGTTTAAAAACAATTTTAATCGAAATCACAAAATGACTCTTCAGAACGGTTCAAAGGTGATGTTCGCACATGTGGATATTTCTTTCCACCCGGTAAGTGGCTCGTCCTCTAAAATGCCACTGGTTCAGTGGTAGTCCAATCATTCCTGTGATAGATGTGCATGTTTGTTGTCCTTGCACACTGATTGTGATTGTTCAGCTCGTGATTACGAATGCCGATCGCGTCTTTCGTATTCAATGCGTCGACGAATCGTACGCCGTTCCCACTGTTGATCCATTCTTCGCCAGAGGAGACGAGAGGAAAACACCGTGAGCACACAGAAAAATAACTTCCGATTTCGGCAGTAAATACTACCGATTTGTTGGTGGTAGTTCGCAACTACTGTCTGAAGTTCGCTAGATCGTGGCTTAGATCGTAGTTTAAAACAACGATCAACAAATCGGTAGTTATTTTTCTGCATGAGGATCTTATCATTTCGCCTGCAAACCCGTTGCATAACAGAGCCAAGACTGCCCCCCCCCTGAAGGTCACAATATAATGCTGTTGTGACTTCTTATGAAACTTCTTCTTGACACACTCAGGGCCGTCTGCCATCATTCAACCCGTCCTGCCTCCCGCTGGGAGCCCTCCACATTCTACAAAGTAGGAGAGACAGTGGTGCATGAATGGACTTGCTCATTCGACAGGAGAGGTGAGAGTGAAAACACTCTGGGTTTCTATGCATAATCATTTCTAAGTGCTTGATCCATAGTCGATAGTCTTGAGATTTCGATTACATTCATATGTTCAGATAACGGCCGATTCCATACCTTTCTCACTAATTGCAATGCGATTTCAAGGAGAGGAGAAGTGATTCATCTGGTGGATGAGAATGGGTGAGAAACTCTGATTGGGAGACTGAGAGAAGAAGATTGCATTTGAGTTGCATCGTGGATCCTGAACTACTGGGGGAACTCGTGTATAACAATTACACAACGAGAATACATGGAAGGTCGAAGATGTTCCGATTCACGAGTGGAGAAATGTACAGAATGGAGTGCAAGATGAAAATATGCACGAAGGGAAAGACTTGTGGACCGCGCACTACGGTGAGAGCAAGACCTAGCGTTCATTAAAGACAGGAACGTCGTGGACTTTTGCGCCATAATTTCGAAATAGATAGATGAGCCGTAAAGATGGCGCATCCGTCCACTTCACCTTTTTGGCGTAAATTGCACTCTTTCACCTGTTCATTCACGGTGGAATGAACTCCTTGCAGCCTCCCCGCTGTGCGTACTCAAAAGAAGATTTTGCCAATCGTTTCGATCCCAAGACCGGACATGACGATCACCTGAACTTCTCACCCGGTACTGTGGATGGAAAGGAGACCACCCAACTCGTCGGCGGCGGAATGCCCCCTCAAAGCAAGGACCACCCATTGCGGCCTGCCTTTTCTCAACTCCGCCCCTAACATTTAATGAGCCCAGTAACATTACTTACACTGTGCGGCGCTAATACTGATATTATTGAATCGATTCTAACTGAATAACATGTGGCAATCGGATGGTGGCGGGCTGTGGCGGGTGGGAGGACCTTCTCTAAAAACAACCTTTTTCAGTTCTCTTGAGTGATGGAGGCCCCTTCGACTTCATACTCCCAGTTACGAGTGAATGGATGACTGTGCTCAACAATCACAACACGGACATCGACCAACTATCGGAGAGTGATTGGCTAGATTATTCGATGAAAACTGAATCATAACATAGGATGCTTCCTCTCTGCTGCTACGAACCACACCATGAAGATGTCCCCGAAGAAGGCCAAACATTTCTTGCTTGGAATCTCCTTCAAGGATCCCAAGACAGCGGAGAGCAGTGACGAAGAGAAGATAGCGGAGGAGGCACTGAGACTATCCAATCAGGTATAGACGCTGGTAGACAGTGGAGAGAAAAGAGTTCCTTGAAGGAAGCAGAGGCGCGGGAGTTCACTCAACACTTTGGTACACCTCCTACTACAACATCGTCTCCCTCAACGACAACACCGAACTCCATCCACTCCTCGTTCTTCGACTCGGATAAATCTGCTGAAATGGACGTCATCAGCATTCCTGCAGCCAATTCCTTCACTGGAGAGACAAGGTACGTTTAATCAGAGAGAAGACCATGCATAAACACTAGGGTTGCCTAAACAAGCATTTCTGCTTGGCTAAGCAGGGGCGGGCGGTCATTCTTAAACAAGCGCTTGTTTACGGGCGGTCGTTAAACAAGCGCTTGTTTAAGATTGACCGTGCTAAAGAATTAATCCCAGAATTGATTCCAAATCGATCGCTATTGTGAATCAAACTACATAGTGATGCCAGATATTGACCAAGGAGTATGCTAAGATAGAATTTGGTGGATTTTGTTGGTACTGCACAGTAAATAAGCGACTCATGCTTAAACAAGCGCTTGTTTAACGGCCCCCTTAAACAAGCGCTTGTTTAGACCGGTCTCGCTGGCCAGGAATGACTGAGTGCTTGTTTACGCGCTTGTTTAGGCAACCCTAATAAACACCCTCATTTTCAGCACCCTATCAACCACAACGACTCAAGTCCATCGAGTCGAGATTCATCCTTCCTTCACGTTGAAGGTTCCCTTCAAAGTTACTGAACCACGTCCACCGGCTCCAGTGCCACACACTGCTGCGTGAGTTCACGAAACATGGCTGAATATAACAGTCAAATTCAGGACGAATGCTCCTCCTCCTCCTTCTGCTCCACCTGTATTCACCCTTCCTACTCATCATGTCATCCACTCTGAGACAGTGGTTCCTGTTCAGACGACCTCTTTGTCGTCTCCACGACCAACCACAACGACAAATTCCATTGACATCACTGTGGAGAGACAACATGAAGCCACTATAAACTTCGGAAAAATTCAAGTAGAAACAACGACGGCTCAACCGGGAATCCCCATTAACGGGTATATTTTCGATCTGCGACTTTTATGAAGCCGCTGTTTCAGCGTATCTTCTTCTCCCGCTCAGACGATGCACAGAATGAACTACAGCAGGCCGATTCCCCGCAACAAACACGTCGATCCACCGGGAATGGAGGTGAAACGTGAGTTATCACAATGTTATTCTCTCAAAACAATAATAAGTTCACAGAATTCCACAGCAAGCAGGACTGGAGACTGGACGACAGAAGTTTCAATGAGACTGACGTCATCTACGTCAACGGAACGGCCTGCAATACAACACAACTACTGGTCGGTGCATTCTTACTTTCTCCATTACCGTTATCCCTACAGCCGGCGGAGATTGGGGGTCACTGTCGGTGGTCTGGTCTCGAGCATTTTCTTCTCGCATGGTCTCTCCTATCACTGGCTGGATGGCTCACTCTCCTCGTGATGGGTCTGGCTCGATTCTCGGGTGGAAGACGACCTGAATGGGTAGAGTTCAGGTAGATCGCTTAACGCTTCATGTGCATAACAGAGAATGGTATCAGAGAAGGATAACAGGAGGTAAAGACTGGAGCGTAAACTAGGGTTTCTAAAGCGACAGTAAAGTGCCATTCTCTTTCGTCTAATCCACGAGCAGTTGCCTATCAATACATAAAGACAATTGCTCCGCGGAAATTAGACGAATGGGAAATGCTTTTACTACCGTTTTCGAAACCTTAGTGCCAATGAGTAGTTTAACACTGTCTGACGCTCCTGTCCTCCACTCCAGTCGCTTTCCGTGCTGTCCGCTTGTTTGCTGCGTAGAGGTGTTGCAACAAGGTACACACATAGACCCCTCTAATTCGCCCATGCTTTCTTTTTCTCTTCCACTTTCCTTCTCACGCACGAAAGACTGCCAACCAGCATATATCACAAACAACTGTCCTTTTCCCTTCGCTTTCGCTCGAGAACAGAACAAGGAGGATAATTGGTAAAGGAATGAATTGTTTCAGGCGTCCCGTTCCAGTGGCAGCCCCATTGCCGTGTTCCCTCGGTCGAGACCCTCACTGGACGCACCCAGACGCCTTTGAACAGCGAGGACTGCGGAGAGCATCCTCCTCTCAGAGAACAAGCATTCACTCGAGAGAAGTTGTGTTCAGATAGATAGTACTCTCCCACATACATAAAAATTACCAGTGAACTTTTGGTGGATACTACCGCTGGATAGTAGTATCAAGAGCCAAACTACCATCCACCGGTGGTATTCACCAACAATTTGTTCTGCATGCACTTGTACATTGTTGATAAGTATGACTAACCTATTCCCCGTGATTTGTAACCCCCCGTGTGCCTTAGCCAGTCTGATCCCTCCCATCATATCGCGGTATGCACCTCTTCCCTTCTTTCCACCAACATTGCTCATTGTCATACAAAAGAACTTTCTCGTCTCTTACATTCCCGGTTGCATCCAGGACTCTCATCTCACACATATCTTTGCACTCCATGATTTCGAATAAAGTAAGCGATCTTCACATCCGAGATTGGACATAAATCGGGCGGGGAGGAGAGGGGAACGAACCCCCGCTTTACAGCAGAGGAGAAGAGAGAGTGTGGAGATATGAGAGACAAGAGAGAAAGAGAGAGTTGTGAGGATCTCCTGGCGGTGGAAGGAGAGTCAAGAGACGAGAGGAGAAGAGAAAGAGGCAGAGGACGGACTCCGGTGGCAGAAGAAACAGGACACTACTACGTGAATGCTGTCGACCTGGCAGCCTGTCCTTATACCTCAATCAACCCCTTTTTCATCTGCCTTTTCTAACGTGAAAATAATGTATATCCCCAGTTCCTTGCACTTTTTACAAGAGTAACCCCAGTTTCCAATGTTGTCGGAGATGTTTGTCAGAGGCGCTGATCCATGAATGACAGATCAATGTACTTTTTTTCTAAATCCCACGATCTCCCTGGAATGTTCCACATCTGCAAATAGTCTCGCCCACGTGAGATCAACGCAAACTGAATGATTGAATCAGAAGAATGTCTTGATTGCCTCTCGATCCCACTCACTATCTTTTCCTGCTTCATTCCTCCTTGCAGGGATGTTCTTCCTACCGTGGCTTACGGCCGTCCTGGCCGTGGCCACAGCGGCTACGCCACAGAAGAACGACGAACTGGCCTGTATGTTCCTGGGCTATCCCGACTTGGAGTATGACGGATTCGACAGGACAGAGGTAGGAGGATTCTGAAGAAGTCGAACAATGGGTATTTGATAGGTGTTGACCGAGAAGAACTTCAACAAGACAGTCTTCACGGAAGACGCCAAGTCCGTCGTTTTCTTCAACGACGTCGAAGAGGACGACAGCGAATTGGACCAGTACGAGTGCTTCCTTCAGGTGAATATGGAATTCAAGAAACAATGAACCCTTTGACTTCTTCAGTTGTCCGCCCAAGTGATGACCAAGAGAGGCTACAACTTCTATACGGTCAACACCACCAAGGAGGTCAAGCTGAGGAAGCAGGAAGGTCGGTAACTGAAATTGATCTGATATCACGATTACTTGTGTATGCTTCTATGTTTACCATGGATCTGTCACGTTTTCGGAATAGATGTGATGTTGATCACTCCCAGATGAAGAGAGTAGCTCAAGAGAAATTCTCGAGTGGCTCATGGGCTCGGATTGATTCCTTTTTATTTTCAGAGGTGGACAAGGGAGAGGACACCATCCACGTGTACAAGGATGGATACAAGATCGAGTACAACGGAGTGCGAGACCCCGAGACATTCGTATCTTGGCTCATGGATGTAAGTCATCTTCATAGAGCAGGAAATGCAAAGCTTATGTCCTCTCCCCCGCAAGCGAACGCGGGACGAAATCTGACCCTCCCTTGAACGAAGACACTCAGTAGATGTATATTGGTGCAAAAGTGACAGGTAGTATAGCGATTCCATCCAATTCCATTCAACTTATGCTATGCAGTGATCTAGCCAACATAGATTTTATTATGTAGTAAATTCGTACTCGATTACTAATATTTTCACGCATGTTTGGCAGCAATTCTTGATAGGGCTAGATGTGTTTCTAATCTGTTTTGAGTGACGTGTTGAGTAGGAGATGAGAGGGTGAGAGTGAATGGTTGATTGAAGATGAGAGACAAGTGAAGAGAGGGAGAAGGGGGCTTCCAACGGGCGAAAACCGCGCTTCCGGAAGGGAGGAGCACGGCATTTTTACAGCGCAGTTTTGTTTGGCGCTAGGGGAGGCGAGAAAGTATGTGATGAAGGAGTTTGATGGAGGAATATTGAACTTCTCCGTCAATTCACACTATAATGCAATAAAAATGGGATGATGTGAGGCATAGAAAACTTTTGATGGGACCGAGGAGATTTTGAGAATAAATGAGAAAGGGATCACAGATCAAAATGTTTGATGGATCGGAAATTAGTTGTCTTTCAGATTCCTGACGACCCGGTGACGATCATCAACGATGAGCACGATCTGGACGAGTTTGAGGACATGGAGGATACCCACGTCAGAATCATCGGATATTTCGAGCCTGGATCCGCAGGTATGATGGATTTTCGGGTGAAAGACAAGTGCGCCATGGTTATTTACGCCATAATGGTGAAACGGTTAGACGCGCTGTGAAAATGCTCAGAATAATATCAATATCGCGGCGCAAATGTCAGTGGCACTCGTGCGTATCACCCGTATGTTTGACACAACGAAACAGTTTGTTCTGACATCTCACAAAGTCGAGTTGTATACCCGGGACCGATAGTCATAAATGAATTGCAGCCCTGAAGGAATTCGAGGAGGCAGCTGAAGACTTCATGGGAGAAGTCGAATTCTTCGCCGTCGTCACTTCCTACGTAAGCATATTCCTGCACACACATACAACCCGTGTTTTGAGTGGGCTCGCAAAGTTGGACTCCGTCGTGTTGGAGAGGTCCAGATGCTGAGGCCGTTCGAGGAAGATCCCATCTTCGCCCCATCCTCTGCTGGTAAGTGTTTGCATCCTCGATCTGGATCATGAATCCTGTTACAGATACCGAGGAGGAGTTCGAGGACTGGGTTGAGAAGCACAAGGAGCCTGTCATGCAGAAGCTCACTCTCGAGAACTACTTCAATGTTTGGGTAAGCTCATTTTGTATTTCCGTCACAACTTTGCTAACATTTCCGGGGCCTTTTAGTTCAGGATTATGTTTTGCCTGCAATGAGTCAGATTCATGATTTCAATGAGCGAAGATTGCAGCGTGACCCTGAAGAGGACGAGAAAATGATCCTGGCATTTGTGGATGAGGAAACAAGGGAAGGCAGAAGCATGCAGAAGCTTCTGGACAAGTTGGCAGATGAGAACAGTGAATACGCAGGAACACTGGAGATCGTTCTCATCGACCCTGGTGAGTAAGGACTTCGCTTATGGGACTGACCTCTGCTTTTAGATGAGTTCCCTCTCATGGTCGATGTGTGGGAGGAGATGTTCGGAATCGATATCGAGGAAGGACCCCAGATTGGACTCGTTGATATCTCTGAGGTGATCGATTACTATGCTTTGATCTTTGAATTCGGGAAAAACAAGTTACTTATCATTGCGATTACAACAAAGCTATTTCAGAAGGAAGGAATCTGGTTCGATATGTCTCAATTGAACTTGGATGACCCCAAGAAGCACAAGGAGAGCAACTTTGAAGTTCTCCAGGCTTGGATCGACCAGATCATGGCTGGATCCATCTCTCTTGATGGTGAGTGCTCAAGTTCAGTTGGGGGATTACGAAATAATAGATATTTTTGGATAAATTGGCATTTTTCAATTTCTTTCTTACGTGGAACTCATTGATACTGCAGTAGGAATTCTTTTCTTGCCTAAAATAAAAATGCATGAAATGAGTTTCGCTTTGAGATGACGATGATGAGCCCGAGCCCTCTCCTCCACCTCCACCAGCCAAGGGAAAGAAGGGCAAGAAGGAATTGTAAACCATTCACTCATCTACCTTCACATATTCTCCCCCCCCCTCATTCTTTCCGGTTGACAGTGCCCTACTACTCGCTTCTTTCACATCATTTGTATTGCATCTTCGCACTACGCGGTTTCTGTGTCTCTTCATTTCTCGCTAGTCAAGCGTTCATCTAGTTCATTAAGTTGTATCATAGCGTAGGTTTCGTTCATAATTTGTCATCGCTCAATGTCACGTTGTTTCGCTTTGTGTTGAAATAAATTATGTAAATGTATGACTCTTTGATACTGGTTCTTCGTTCTATATCGGAGTTTGTGAATAGTTGAATGCAGAAGTGTATATAAAAATAGAAATACACTGCTAACAATTCTGGTTGATTAGAATGTCTCAATTTGCAGCGGAAAGTATCGTATCAGATGCTATCGACTACGCTGATCACGAAAATGAATGTCTCATGACACATAATTCAACATGACCCAAGATATTGATTTTTATCGAATATGGTAAAAATCGGCAAAATTGCTCATAAATATGTTTTTTCGAAAGATAACCTTGACAAACCATATGCCAGTCGAAAGCTCTCGATCGGGAGCATCTCGTGGTTTGCATTACA
>JACMIF010001465.1:0-19614 GCA_014805445.1 Diplogasteroides magnus | reverse complement strand
CCCCCCACCCCCTTCCCCCCGCCCCCCCCCCCCGCCCCCCACCTCCCACTCCCACCCTCCCCACGGGGGGGGGGGGTCGGTAGATTGGTAGTAACTACGGTAACGAAAGGTAACGAAGCCAGAAGCATTTAGGACAAGCAGGGTTGCGTAGCCCTACTAACAGCCGGCCTTATCGGTGGGCCCCGTCTAGCGTTAACGCTTGACGTGATAGCACCTTTACTGACCCATCGACCCACATCCAAACACGGAAAACAAAGGCAAGATGTCTCACAGAAGAGTGATTGTCTCGAAGAGCTAGTGCACTATCTGTTTACCACCCATCTCCCATCATTCTGACCCTCTGCCTAGCTTGAATACTAAGATTGGCAATTTCATCACTTTATGGGTTATGCTTCGCAGATGGTACATCTTCAAATATATGCTAGCATTGAAACACAACCCATAACGTTATGTCAAACTGCCAATCATACAGCAGACCACACAACAACAAGTCGCGCCACCCAAGAATCCCATCGTTTCCCAAACACACTTCCTTCTCCATCTGTGTCTCGCTATTTGCCTCATTCATGCCTCTTCCCACTAAAAGTGTTGTGGCAATCCCCACTCCTCGCGGGAAGAAAACAGCCTCATAAAAAGGGAGAAATCGACCAAGGGAACGAAGAAGAAACAACGACTTCGCTGCTACATATTCAATGTTCTTTTGAATCACCAGAAATGGAAAACTGTATGCAATAAATTAATAGGCAAACAATATCGGGAATTTTAGCAATGAAACAAAGGCAAGTGTACATGAACTGCGTTTTACGCGCCAAAAATTGAAATATAGCCAATACCGGTGGTGGAAATTTGCGCTATAACAGTGTTGTGGACGAGCGACGTCCGTTTATACACACATATGCAAATGGACATTCGCGCCGTAGTAGTGAACATATGCAAACCATCCTTCGCTAAGGGCCTATTTCTCTGAGTAACCGTCGTTCTCGCTACGTTTTTTTAGCTTAGGAAGCTACTTCTTTGGATCAAAGAGCAACAAAGAAACGCTTTGCGAGCACCGCGCGACTGCCATTTAAGGAGTGATTTCGCATTAACGCGTCGTGATTTGGACAGGAGAAACTACCAGAATGTCGAAAAGACCAAGAGGCGAAGAGAAATGTGGGTGGCGCCCAAATGAAGAGCATCGAGAAACTAAGACATGGACCTCATCATACTGATTGTCAGCTTTTACTCTCGGAAATACAAGTGAGATAATTCAGTGTAAAAATATATGGACAGGCTCAAGAAATTCAGAAAGCGAAAGCGTAGAAAGAAAGAGTAGTGTGGCCAAAAGAGAGTGCAAGAGCTGAGAAAAAGCTAAAGGGCACACCTGATGTTGCAACCCTGAGGGCACAACAGAAAGAAAGAGAGAGTGAATGGAAGCGAAAGCACAACAATTGCGCCAGGGACGTTTGCGCCATAATGGTGAAGTGGACACTTGCGCCGTCAGAGTGACGAAAACGATGGCTGCTTGTTCCTTAGAGCAGAGAGAAAGCTAGTGAAAGGACACACCAGATGTTGCTGCCCTGAGGGCGCAATAGAAAGAAAGAGAGAGTGAATGGAAGCGAAGTCAGAGTGGCAGAGAGTGGAGTCACGCAACATTATGGAGTGCCCCTCTTATAGATTATAAACAACCGCTCGAAACTGATCATATAATAAAGAATGCACTACGTGAGTCGATTCAAGGTTTCTCAAGCTTTAGGGCATAGTGAAAGACCTACAATATAAATAAACATTTACATGTTTCAGGCGGTAACTATTATGATGTTGGAATATTATTTTTCGGTATTGGTCTCACTAGCACGATTTATATACAACGAAAGAAAGAAAGTGAATGGAAGCGAAGTCAGAGTGGCAGAGAGTGGAGTCACGCAACATTATGGAGTGGGCAGTTTGACTACTTGTTATCCCATGTTTCACGGGATATCTTCAAATATTGAAAGTAGCATTCAAACATAGCCCATACAGTTGTCGAACTGGCAACCATAGTGAATGGACACAGTCACCGAGAACACAAACATAAATATATGCATCAAGACGGCAATTTTTTATAACATAAATGGTGTTGGAATAATATTGTCGGTTTCCTTGCACTCACCATGAGTGCTCGTAAGGATAGTCATGCAACAAACAGAATGAATAGAAGTTAGGCGACAGATTGGAGTCACGCAACACAAGAGGATAGTGGGAAAGCAAAAGAAATAGAATATGTTTCAAACGTAGTAGAAGTAGACGGTGAGAAATGGTTTGTGATTACACTGAGAGTTCGATTGTGCAATAAATTAGCCGAAGAACAATGTGTGCACTTTATTATAGAATTTTCTGTGCCATGCGCGGAAAAATGAGTACAGGACTTGAACGGGTTCAGAGCAACAAAACGAATTTTTACGAGATATGTACGCCAGGTCGTCAATAGGCAATCCAATGTTCGGTATTGCTTCCGCAGTCTGATACCCAAGAAAAGAACGATAGAAGTTGAGGAGAAGACGTCCGTGCCCTTCAATGGAAGGGCTCTGCGATTCAAGTTGAGAAATATATAAGTGAGCAAATTCAATAGGCGTGATAACAATTTATGTTTCAAGACTTCTATAAATGATTGTTTTAGATTGTGTTGAAGTACCATCCCGATTTCGGTCACCTAAATGAAAAAAAGAAAACAACATCATATGTTTTTGGCAACAAAATAAGCAGCCATGCCCTTCAGTGGATAGATTCATTGTCTAGGCAGAAAATGGTCAAAAACAACGTCCTTTTTCTTCTCCATGCGCCACGCAGCTCAGTCTCTCTCCATCTCTTTCTTCTTCGCTCTTTCAGTCCATTATCTTTTCTTCTGCATGTCTGTGCATGTGAAGGTACTAGCAGTATATAGGGCCCAATATGCCTAGATCCATATGGTTCATAAGGCATGGAGCAAGAAATGGTATGCAGCTATCGGCAACGTAAATTCATTCACTGATGCGCTGGATGTTATGTTTCGCGCTTTAACTTGATAAAGCGCATTTAGCGATTATATGTTTCAGACTAATGATAAAGCTGCAGCAATCAGAACCGCTTCGCTAGTCGGCTCGACTTAGTGTGAATGAAAAATGTACAGCACGAAAAGTGTTCGAGACGCATTTCCAGAGGATCGACTGTGAAGCTGCTTGTGTGGCTAACAATAGGGAATAACAGACGCGATCAGGTAAATAACACAGTTACCGGATTACGGGCATATGACGTTATGTGTAATAGTGTTTACTGTTCGTAACTTGTAGACATAACATCCTGGTAAAAACAATGCCTATTTAGGGTAATGACAGGAATCAACCCAATTTTGGGTGAAAGTAGGAAAAGGAGTGAAAGGATGGAGAGAGGGAGAGCATATAGACAGTGGGCGAAAGGGGCATTACTCGCCCAAAGCTTGAAGGTCGACACGTTAGGTAAATTTGTCATCATTCCCCTCCGTCGCACTGTCGTCTCTCACCGACCGATAGAGAGCTGCTCGGCAGAGAAGAATGACGACAAATTCCCCCATTTCGAACACCTACTCGACACGGGGAGAGAGTGCGCGGATCAGAGAGACGCAGTGATCACAGAGGAAGCGAGAGATAAGGAGAAGGTAAGAGACAGCAGAGAAAGAGAGAAAAAGAAGAGGGTGAGAAAATGGGCAAACGTGGAATGCACAAGTAAGTAGAAGGAGAAAGTGGAATCTTGTGAGATAGAGAACGGATTGTGATAACAGGTGAAAGACAAGTGTGCTATGGACATTTGCGCCATAATGGTGGAATTTTCACAAGAAACATGAATTGATAACATAGTTGTAGGTAATAATCATTATAGTGGCGCAACCGCAGATACATTGGTGGCATACAATGAACTCCTGCTATATGCCATGCTTGAAATGTATCTAGGAACAGTTTTAAGATAATAATAAAAAATAATATAAACGGATTTGTGTGAAATTGAGAGCGAGCGCGAACAAAGTGTCGGATGGAATAAAATCCGCTCGAAGAAGCCAGATGGCGCGTATGAAGGGGCATCAAGTGGGAAATCTCTACTCCCTGGGGGATCTCAAGCTGATTCAAGATAATCCCTTTGGAGTGATAGGTTTGAGGGAGGGGACATCTGATCAAGAAAGGTCCAGGAGAAAGAGATATTCGTATGCGGGCGATGCTTAACAATAAGAACATTCGATTCAGGATACGGTTGGCAGTTTGACAACTTTTTGAGCTATCTTTCACAAAGGGTATGTCTTCAAATTATTAGTATCCTTGGAATATAACCCATGGAGTAGTCAAACTGACAATCACAATTCGGGACATCACGGCAAAATAGGCCAGAGGATTGTACTCAGTAGATACCACGACGGAGTGGGATTGGCAATTTGAGTACGAAATCAAATATGTTTCACGAAAGCGATAACTTTCAGTGAAACATAACTAAACTCGTACTCAAACTGATAATCTTTCTGGGGGAGGCAATCCACGTCCGAAGTGGTCAAATTGCCCTAAGGTCAATCTTCCCATTCGATGGGCACATTAACGACATTCGAGATAACGACGTGGGGATTTGGTGATCAAGAGAGGATGTCCTGAGAGATGGCATAGCACGAGAGGTGGTGTATATGTTATTGATTGAATTGAATGGTATGAGAAGAGCAATCGATCATAAGAAAGACACAAAATATCTGATTACATCCACGTGAAACATATTTAAAGTCGCATCCATCTTACACGGCAGTTCACCGTGCGTTAAAGCGACGAATACCAAACGTCGAACGTACTCGTGATATTGATTGAATGCGCAATCGGAATATTTTGTTATGAAGTGTTGTGGCACATTCAAACCGGGCGGATGAGAATTCAGAGAGACGGAATCAACATTGGGATTTACTCTGTGAAGACTAGCGGATGCAATAGTTGATTGGATAGAGCAACTATTGCACGGGCTGGCTCGCTGCTCAAGCATCAATCCATTATAAATATATGCCCATTAACGACTTTTCCTATCAAGGATTAGAGCAGGCATAGAGCAGTCACAAGACCAGGATAAAGCGCAATTGCGTTTTGGAAAACAGTGGTACAGTAACCAAGAAGCGGAAGTATGACAAGCGCTACCCATTAAGCAATAATGGGTAGCGCTTGTATCTATGGAGTGCTTACACTATTCTTTCACTCATTGAGAATCAAACGGAAGGACAGAAGGCCATTAGACACGAGAGATTGTGTGATAAGAGAGAAATTAGAGATAAAAATGGAGACAAGAGACCCAAGCGATATTCAGAGCTCAGTCGGAGAGTGACGAGAATGGCTGGCAGTTTTGCCACTTTATTGGTTGTATTTCATTGAGATTATATAATTGAATATAACATAACCCATAAAGTAGTCAAACTGCCAATTGTAGGGGTGATACGATGTGAAGAGTTCAGCCGGGGAAAAGAAAATGAGGATGCGGATTAATCCTCACCTCATCCAGGAAACACCAGAGAAGATAAGGAGATTAGAGATAATGTGTGATGAAGAGACTTAGAGATGGAGAGTGAGTGATAGATAGTGGATAAAAGAGAGAGGACAGAGAAAGAAAGGAATGGAAGAGAATGGAAGAGAGCGTGTGATATCAATCTCTCCCAGTGCAGGCGATATCCGCAATCTTACACATCCCAGACATTTTTCTTCACCCTGAGGCATCTGTGGCTGCAGGGTTTTTGTCCATAGACTTCAGATTCGATCATACAACTCTCCATTGCGCCTTTCAGAGGAACATAAATATTTCAAGAATTTGCACATCCTGGTCATTATGCATTCTGCGTGATGCACATCTATCCAATTTTATGCGTTCAAAAACTCAACCGGTCTCTTACTGAAGTAGATAAATTTTAAAATTCGCTGTCATCTTCGCAGTGGAAGATGGAGAGAAAAGATCGCGTGAAAGAGGAACTGATCCGTGAAGGCGCGGAAAACCGACAAAGAAGACTGATCACTGGGGATCATTATCATCTGTGCTCTCATTCGACCGGTCGTCTATGGTGAGCGCGAGAGAAAGCATTCACGGGTGTGCAAGAACGTCCATAAATAAGTCGTTCCGTAGTCAGGACTAGGGGTTCAAAAACGGCAAATTTGTCGCCACCCTTCTCCGCCGCTATCATGGAGTGAGACAACCGCGCTCCGGAGAAGCATGACTTCAAATGTATTCTTTTTTGAACCCCTAGTCAGGACCCCCAAAGGCAAGATGTGGATTTCTCTTGACGACAAAATCGCGTGTAGAATGATAGATCGTGTGAGAAGAGGAAGGCTGACAAAGACTGATCACTCCCCCCACTGATAACCTCCCATGATGAGCGGATATGTAAACAATCCATCAAATGATGCCCTCCGAATATCATCGCTTCCTGGCACGATTCGCAGGTTACGGTATTTTAATTCTTGACAGGATTGCTGTGGCTGCCGGCCAAGGCGATCAAAAAGGTGCGTGATGGCAACCTATGATAGACGCGGAGGGTGCGGACATTCCGGATTAGGAGCTCCTTAGAGATTACATCAATCAAAGTGGATTAGAGATGCCAGACAGTGAGAGAGAGCATGGAAGAAGGTGAGAGTCCTGAGAAAAAAGAGACGTGAGAGAGCATTGCTTATTGTCAGAGTCTAAAGAAGCAGACATTACGCTACACTACGCTTGGCATTGGTTATGTTTCACACAGCTTATATATTCAAATATACAGTATCCGTGAAACATAACTCATAAAGTAGGCAAACTGCCAGCTCTGATCAAGACATTTGCTCTTAGAAGGTTCCCTTTCACTCTTACGAACCGTACGATTCCTTCTGCCCTCCCCGAGCTGAGTAACGGAATGCGCGGGAAATTGCCTTTGTGTGGAAAAACGTCGTAAACACGAGTACAGATTTTCAGCCACCAGGTTCCCGCAGCGAAACACCCATTACAGTTATCTTAATGATGACAACTCAGCTGGCATTATAAATTGAAATATGTTTCAGAGCGCTGTTATAGTCGGGTCATTCGAGATCGCCAAGATGGATCGTACCCAAAGCGTTGTAATTTTTAATCAGAGACAAATTGAAACAGGTGGACAGTCTTCAGATGCCCAATTTCAGCAATTCAAAAATCGACAAGTCCAAGAACGTCGGCTATTGAGATATGTTTCACGCCGAGAATATAGTCGGATCATTCGGGATTGCGAAGTTGACTTACTGAACTTGACGATAAAGTAGGAATAAAAACCATTGTGAACAAGGAACAAATTGAACTCGCGCGGGTGGGAATTGGCACATCAAAAAGCAAATTCGGAGTGGGGGGGGGGTGAGGGAAATCTTGTTTGTGTGAATATCTGGCACTGTGTTGCGAGTTTGCATTCGCGCAAAATGGCCGAGGCGAGAGATCACTGAACCTGGAGAGAGTCCAGACGATCAGACGAAAAAAGAGATCAGGCACTGTAGAGAGAGAGTGGCGACCAACACATAAAGGATGGTGAGAGAGTGTGTGGGTTCAAGGAGGTTCCAGGTTATGGTTGGCGGTACTTTATGAGGTATGTTTCAAGGATAATATGTATTTGAAGATATACCCTCTGTGAAACTTAACCCGTAAAGTAGTCAAACTGGAAACCATAGTCCAGGTGGTTAGCGTGAAGGCGAGAGAGTGTGTGGATTGGAGAGAAGCAGAGAAATGAGGTGTTGCGACACGGATTTCAATGCCAGATGTACTTCCTTTCCATGCTCTGTCAGCCACTTCTCCCCTCCCTTCTCCTTCCTCCTTCCCTTATTCAGGGGACTATTTCACTTCCTTACTGCTTGCTGGGGTTGGCGGTTCGTATGCTATGTCGGCTATGTTTCACTGATCCTACGGCTTGACAGTTATACTTTTCATGAAACATACTAAAGTTCGCCTACTAACTGCCAATCATACTGTCTGTTCCCCTTTTCATCTCTTCACACTCCTTCCCTCCACCGTGCATCGACTATTCAAGCACTATTTCGCTCCTTTACTGTCTGCCACTCATGCTCAACTCTTCCTCTCTTCCTTTTCCTCTCATCTTCCTCTTTCCCTCCTTGCCCTTCTCCCTAGTTCTCGCTTTCAGGCACTGTTTCACTGTCCGTCGCCAACTCTGGTGGGTTCACCTCATCCACTCTCCCTCCTTCTAGACACCTCACCTGTCAATACCAGTTCACGCCAAAAAGAGTGGCGGAAGACCAGAGACGTCTAGACGGTCAGAGCATACGAAGTATCAAAAGACTACTTCAAGCTAATGGGTGAAAGAAAAGAGCACCATGAACTTTAGCGCCATACTGGTGAAATGATGTGCCACCATTCGCCAGCTCAAGAGCATATTTCATCATAGAGGCGCAAGTGTCGTTCACCCTCAAAGAAGAAACTTTTCCTTCTTCGGAGTGCACCATTCAACCACTATTTCTGTGCTTGCTCCACCCCGTTCTCTGGCAGAGCTGCAGACGAATAGAGGTGAAAGACAAGGGACCCATAAACATTTGCGACGTAATGGTGAACTGTACACTATAGCTGTGGCAATGCTATGATGTCGCATCTTTCCACATCAATATAATGGAGCAAATGTCCATGGCAGTCTAGGCTTTCACACTTGGATGAGGCAGGAAGAATGGAGAGAGACATTCAGAAACAAACAAGTGTACACACACATGGTGCCACAAGGGCACACAAATAAATGACCTCGGAACCACACGAATCGGATGATAGCTCATTGTCAGTTGAAGTTTCGAAGTTCAACAAAAACGGATTCGAATGGATTTCGAAATCAACAAAATCTGATGTGATCATCAGACAGTGTAAAATAGGGTGCCGCTAATGGGACGCTATTGACAGCTTTTGATTCCTAGCCGTCTAATTTCATTCCCAGTGGTTGTCTCTGCGAAGTGAGGTACGACCGCTAGGAATGAAGTTAGACGAAGCATGGACGGACGTGTGAGATATATGTCGTACACTGTAATGAAATACGAGCTGGTCGAAACCTTTCATTTCTCCCGACGGATGTAGGACAGAACATTAAAAAAACAATGATAAGAAAAGGCAAATCAAGTTAATTAATATGATGAAGAACGACGAGAGCAACATGATACAGTATCGTCATGTTGAGTTAGAGAGAAGTGTTGCAGAATGGTGAAAGACAAGAGCTCCATGGACATTTGCAACATAATAGTGAAATCAAGAGATTCAATGTGAGAATGCAGACAATGATGGTTCACCATTGTGGCGCAGATGTCTTTCGCCTGTTACAGAATGAAGTATCAGGTGTCTTAACATCACTGCGCGCTTGTCCCTTTCGGAAGTCAAGATTACATCTAGGATTCAACACTTTTTTCAATTTTCTTGCGAGGACTCCCTAAAGAGAAGAGATGCAACAAAGTTTCTGGGAAATCGACTACTAATCACGATTTCCTAGCTTACAGTGACAGACTGACACGGACAACATTTCATTCTAAAAAGAGTTGACACCCAAGAACAATAGCCATTTGCTCTCACAATGCTTGCAGACTCAAACGATGAAACCTTTAGATAAAAAAAGCTCGGACAGAATCACGATACCGTAATCATAATCGGCGCAGACAAGTAAACGATACCGTAATCATCAGTAATCAATAAAAAACCCAATCGCGGTACCGTAATCACAAGGAAGTCGAGAGCAGGAAATGACGGCCATTTCCTCTCAAAATGATGTGTCAATGACGGTCTCCTCACAGTTTCACCTCTTAATGGGTCGTAAATTGACAATCTATCGACACTCGCTGCTGCAATTGTCTCACAGCCAAAGTTTACGGTCGCTTGTGAGCATCACAGAAAGGCAGAGTACATTTACTGGAAGATTACGGTAATCAGGGAAAAAGCGATCCTTGCGATCTTCAGGCGTAACAAGCCTGACTTTAGGATATCGACGAGGTGTTCATGGTCAGACGAAGAAACACTTTGACCGTATGATTGCCATAATAAATACTTTTTGGGGTTATACTTCACGGAGGATATATCTTCAAATATTGGGTTAATGAAACATACGCGAATAAAGTAGGGTGTCGCAAATGGGAAAATATTGACAGCCGTTCATTTCTATTCGTCTAATTGTAAATTCATTCCTTACAATTAGCGTTCTTCTCTACATTACGGCGACCATCGCGATGTAAAGAAGTTAGACGGCCAGAAATGAACGGCTGTCAATAATTTCCCATTTGCGAAACCCTATAGAGTTTCCCTCAGTTATGTCCAAGTGTCATCTCCAGGGCTAGAATAATGTGATAAAACTAGCAGCCATTGTTGATAGGCGAAATAATGGCCAAGTTCCCATACGGTGGAGAGTTTCACAGGGGGAGAACAGTAAATTATTCCCCCCTCCTTCCCATCTTATCAAGGCCACTGACGCAGAATAATTGCCATTTTAATGCCGTTACGACAGAGTTGAGATGGGTGGAACGCAAACTGACTAATAATTGCATAGCGCGATCGCCAACTGCTGATTACTGTAAGCGCGCACCGACCAAACTTTGCCGCGGTTAAATTTTTGTTCAAGCTTGAATTCAAGTGCTTCTCGGCTTTTATGGAGGTCTACGAATTTATGGAGGAACTACTCTTTCCGGGCTTACCGAGAACTGTACGTTTTTAAAACTTGTCTGCTTTCTTCCTGTTTTCCCTTTAAATGAAATCGGAACATTCATTTTTACATTTTCTGCTCGTCCGCGTTGTTCAAAAGCCTAATTTCTTATCGGAGTGGGTCCATTGTGTGTCACCTATGTTGCTTCACGAGTTCAAGCTGATTCAATCCCTCTATGGAGGCTCTTTATCAATACGACGCTCCGCAATCGTTCTTCATTTCAGGTGTTTCACATCTTGCATGCAATTCCCTTTTCTTGTTACTGGGGGTAGCATTTCGGAAATAAAGCGCAAATTTGCTGTCTTGACTCATCGACGCCTCATTCTCTCTCGTTTAGCATAGTAACTAGGTCGGAATGAGCGAAGAGACAGCTAGGATGCACTTTAATTCCTAAAATACGATCCTCACTTGTCACCCTTTGGTCGTTTACTTCCTTTTTACTGCAAAAATGATTCAGTTTGTTGACTGCGCGATTAGTATGATAAGAAGTTCATCCTTACGAAATGACAGTCACTTGTCCCGTTTCATAGCTCGAACGATCGCTGTGGAAAAGAATGGCCTCACTTCTTATTAAATTTAGTATTTTTAATTTATATTTAAATGTATGTTATTTTTGCATGCACTCTACTCTCTGTTTCTCTCTGTACAGTTCATTCAAGTGCGGACGACGTAATAAATCGTCCGGTTGTTCCCTCCCCTCTTTGCATGTTCTCTTCATTCTCCCGTTCTCTTCACTTTCCAACTTGGCCGCTCTCGTGCTTACCCATCACTTCCTGCTAGCGACTAGGGTTTCTAATTCGATAGTAAAGTGCATCTGTCATTCGTATGATCTCCGTGGAGGAGTCGTCTCGATGAGCGATGTGCAACCGCTCCGAGGTGATTAGACGAATGTGACTTTACTACCGATTCTTCTGGCGACCGCGAGTTGAGTTTTCCGCTTCTTGGGAAACGTGACACTTGAACACTTTCATTTGACAGTTTCTGTGCTTATGACCTTATCACCTTTTCTATGCCTACGGCCTAGTATCTCATCCTAATCGATCTAGATCCTGCTTGTGACCGCAAGTTGTTATCGAGTTTCGCTTCTTGGGAAACGTGACACGTTTCATCTGAGAACGCGAAGTTTTCTGGTCTTGTGACCGTGATTCGAAACGCTCTTAATAATTTAATGTTCTAAATGACAATTCCTGACTAAGCTTCAGCTTCATCATTTTGGCCAGGCTTCAGATGACGAATTCTCTAATTCTCGCTCGTTCTACTCTTGTCCATAATGCATTACATCAGAAGCGACGTTTGTTTTGCAATGTCCATTACGACCTAGCTACTCGTTTATTTGACATTGATCGATCGATTGCTTACCGTTAACATCTGGTTTTTGGTCTTATACTTTAAAATATCCGTTCGAGCTTCCCATTGACCTACTTGTGATATTTATCGATCGATAAAGCCTGAATTTTGAACTTATCACCTTTTTCTCATTGCAGATGAGCTTCATACAGACGCTATTCAATCGGCTCAAGGGTGGATCGAAGAACCAGGTGTAGTTAGGTTTCACTGGGTGTATAACAGGATGTGCAACTTTCACAGTTGTTTGTTTGTTGCGTTGAAGGGATATATAAAAATAGGCCGATTGGTGTTGCTTTCACTCACCATGCATAGCAGATGCTGAATCGTCTACAGAGCGAAAATTTTCAATTTAACTGTTGAAATTACCAATTTTTACATTCTTCAATTCCGTAATTTTGAATGGGAGATATTCTGCAGACAAAATTGTAGCACTAACTGGGCTCACACAGGGTTGCTCGTTTTCAATAGAGATACTGTAGGACTCATGCAGTATGGGTCGTGCACTATGCTCGAGAACCACACCCTTCCAAGTTGTTCTATGTTGCTTTCACTCATACAAGCGACTTGGCCAGAGTGATTGTCGATCTCAAACTCTCTAACGAGTTTGATTCAGCACCGCGTGACTCAAATTAGTCAAAGAATAATTTTAGTAACGCTAGACCATAGATGCGTTCAATAAATATCGAGTTGATGAAATCTGACGTGTTCTTTTTTTATTTTACAAATTAAAATTTGAATTTTTTAAAGATTAATAATCTTATTTTTGCAGCACCGCGTGCCGCACATCGAGGGCGCCGAGCGCGTGCTCATCGACTCGTCCACCCTCTGCTGCCCCGTCTGCTATGAAGTGAGTACAGTTGATCTGAATATACACTTTATTCGGGAGAGAGGGGTGGGTTAGGCCATCATTTTGAGGTGAAGCGGAACATTCTGCTTGAACCGATTAGGTGTTTCTAGGTATGGGATGGGGATGCTGTAGAGTTTTCCTCAATAATAATGGATATATTCCGTGAATGTAACATGAATGTGATTGGATGTGATATGTGGTATTTTATATTAAATATTGCTCCCTTCCAAAGCGCAAGATGTATATTGACCACACCCAGATAGCATCTGCCTACTCTGTATTCCCACAATAACATGTATTCACATATTCTTGAGGTCTGACAATTCCTCTTCCAAATGAATTATTATCTTCCTCCCGTAATCTGCAACGATGTTTACTTTCGATTTCGCTTTGCCCTCGAAAATCGCTGTTACCGTTCCCTTGTCAGGTTCCGCGATCTGGTGCACTTTCCTGGGGTTACTGCACTCTGTGACATGGTTGTGTGCTAGTTCGAGGTAGGGGAATCTGCTGAGGCAGTTCCTCGCAGGGGATTCGAGTTAGCGGTAGTTCCAGAAGGTGGAAGAGAACATTTCTAGCAAAAAAAGGGAAAATCTAATAGCGTTTGAGCCAAGGGCCCTCCTCGAATAGTTGGCTGAACTCCAGGAAAATGGGGGGAAAGTTCTCCACTAGTTCGAGTACGTGGAAATATTACGAGGAGTATTCAGGGATTTAGCAAACTCAATTCTTGTAATGAGCACTCACTTAGCAATCAAAGGAGGGATTTTACTGTACTTCATAGTTATAAGGCGGAAGTATTTGTAGTGTGCGTGCGCAGGGTTCGTGTCTAACATGTTCCCGCAGGGTGGCCGCTGAAATGCGCAGGATGTTGTTGTACCCATTAGTGTTGCATTGTTGACGTGGAGAAGTACTTTCGCACAGCGTGCCGAAAAGTGGAACTACCTACTATTGCAGCGCATCAATATCGTGCATTTTCGTGAAACCGCGACGCGTCCCGTTGAAGGTACAGTGGGACGCGTCGCGGTTTCACGAATGTGCGCGATATTGATATGCTGCAATAGTAGGATGTTCCACTTTTCGGCGCGCTGTGCATTCGTCTTCTCTCATTCTCCTCGACCCGGTTGTCTATGGGGGATAAGAGACCACCACCTCTCGGAGAACAGGGTACAATGAATGCATTTCTCCCAATCAAAAACTCAACACTGATGCCCATGTATGGTTTGCAAAGGGGAAAACGGACTATTTGTCGACTCTGCGACTACTTACTCAGCTTGCTGGTTTACGTTTCACAATACTGATAAAGAGCGCTTCGCGCTACTCTTCTCTTATACCATTTCAAAATATTACTCATCAGCAATTGATATTTACTTTTGTATATAACAGAAAATCATACCAGGTGGCCGTTATTGCGTGATATTTCATGGGTTACTGTAAGCACTGTACTATTTCCAGGTCTACGGTTCCGTGCCTTCGCTCCTCCGCTGCGGCCACACGTTCTGCTACCGATGCGTGCGCACGATGGCGAATAATCAGGTATGCTTCTGCTTTGCGCTTCTGTGATGCAAACCGCGATGCGTGAAGTGACGCGTTGCGGTCAAGGTCAAGAATGGTGCAGAATGTCATCATGGATTGAATAAATTGAGCTACGATTGGCATTTGGACTGCGAAAGCGGTTGACGATATAGAACAAAGAGCGGGATAAATTGACACTCCTTATGTTGAATTCTTTAGGCGAGGCAGCGATCGGTCGAGCCTCAAGATGAGCAGGAGAAGGACATGGTGGGTTACGGTATCCAGGGATTCCGCGCGAGAATCGCAATTGCAACAATTACAGTATGATAGTGAATTTTGATGATGGGGCCTAAGCTTTCAAAAAATTGAGCAATGCCCTTCGGAATCTTCGTGCAACACAGATCACAATACTTGTTCAATGTGGGCCGAGATCGCTAGTTGTGAATTTTGTCAGCAGTCCATATCAGCAGTGTCCTGCCTCCAATATCTCAGATATTTTCCTTGATTGTCTAAGCAAAGGCAAAAGCACCATGGACATTTGCGTCATAATGGTGAAATCGACAGTTGCACCATGATAGTGCAGAGAACGATGTGCCGTTTCACTGTTATAGCGCAAATGTCCACGGTGCTCCTGTCTTTCACGTGATTATTGTTTTTCTCCGTTTCAGCTCCTCCTCTGTCCCCTCTGCCGCGAGCCGACGAACGCCGTGTACAAGAACTATATCATCGACGATCTGCTCAGGTTAATTTGCAAAATATTATATGACAATTTGCTTGAGCTGTTTTGAACTCACCATCACGAACTGATCAGGATAATTTACAACGAGTGAATTTGGATCACATAGCAAAATCTGAAGTTAACAGAGTTTATTTATTATTCTGGTGAAACATATTTGGTATTAGATTGCGGTGAAACAAACCTTATTGTAAGACAAAGTCGATTATTCAGAATATTTCGCCGTTCTTCGGAACTCATATGCCTTTTACTTTCACAACTTTCTGAAGTATGGTCGTGTTTTCTATGCATAGGTGCGCTGGGCTGTAATAAATTACGGAGCACACTGCAAATTTTGGTGGGAGCTGCCTGTAAGGCCAAAATTTTGCGTTTTTGCAGTGCATTTGAGAAAATTTTTGCGGGAGCACCCTGCGCGGCGGGAAAATTTTGCGTTTTAGAGTGCATTTTGGGAAAATAATATTGGGAGCACAATGCAGCGAAAAGTTGCTTACAAAGTGTGCACATCTATGTTTCTATGTAAGAAAATGACGAACGAGATTCTGTCACTGTCATCTACTGTACATTACAATTGTCGTTTAAATTTTTACTATTTTTTATAAACTATAACATGATATGAACTTTGAAAATATACAACGTGAACATTTCAGATCAGTCGAGGCGATCGGCGAGGAGTGCGTGCATAGGGCGTCGCGTGATGGCAAGGACGTTGAGAGGGCCACCCAGGATCAGCTGGCTACCATAAGACTAGCGGTGGGTTACTGTATCATTGGTTGACCACAGTATCCCAAACAATCGTGGCGGGAGTCCCAATACCTTCCCAGGGAATGATAAAACCGGCCTGGTGTTGAGGACGCGTTAGTACATGGAGGGAGAAAAGGCCATGCACAATCATTAGATGAGACTAGCGCTGGGTTACTGTATCCTCGATGTTCAATCAATACATCGTCACTTGAAACTCATGTCGATTTGAGCAATTCTTGAGAAAAAATTCAGAAGAAAGTAAATATTTGCAAAATATCAGGGGTACCGTAATCTTGCTTTCGTGGTGGGAGTTCAGTTCCATTTCCAGAAGGAGCGTGCGGACAAGAAGGCGCAGGATCTGGAGCAGCGCTGTGGACAGCTGCAGAAGGAGCTCGCCGAGCAGAAGACGAAGCTCAAGTATGCGCCTTTTCTTCTTCCCTTTTTAGCCCTGACCGCAACGCGTTGGGATCACGCGTCGCTGTTCAATCTTAAAATCTAGTTGGTCTTATTCGAACCTTCACATTTCCCCTGACCGCAATGCAAGCAGTCATGTATCGTGGTCAGAGGCATGCATGGGCAGGATCGAGTGAGAAAATGAGGAACTCACTCAGCAGAGCGAAATATATAAAATTTTCTCGTCGAAAATGATCAACTCGCGCTAACCGCTCTACAAATGAATCCTAATTTGTGTGGAAGGCGCTCTGCGTTGAAAGTATTTTCATGATAGCTGCCCATGCATGGGCAGAGGTCGCTTTCCAGTAGAGACCGTGAATCGGTTCTCGACTCGTACTCATTGTTGAGCGGTTGTCTATAATCAGCGAGAGACAACCGCTCGGCAATGAGTTAGATATAAGATAGGGTGACGCTTATGAGCCATTTAGTGCATTTGTCATATCCATACCATACGTGGGCACCCTCGCAAAAATTTACGAAGTCACTCTGCAAAAAAGTCAAAAAGAGTATGGAGTCACTCTGCAAAAAAAATTTTCTATTGGACGCACTCTGCAAAAAAAATTTTCTATGATTTTTTTTACGAAGTCCGCCCACGTATGATCTATACTCTCAGCGATGCGCTTGATTACAAAATGCAGACACAGCAGCACCGCTGATTGTGCGATTAGAGACATGACGAATATGCACTAAATACCTCGCAAGCGAAACCCTAGATACAAGGGGGGATAGAGTTCGAGAACCGAGTCTGCAGAATATGAATCCGATTCAGAAACGCCAACTTCTTCTTCGCCGCTACTGTTTTGCTCTTCCTCGCCCACTCGTGCTTCACGTTCCTGTACAAGTTCTTCGAGACGGCCGCTTAGTTACAGTATCCTTTAGCGACTACAGTACCCCCAGACGTTCGTTGCGAGAGCCTCTACACATTTTTATTACATTTGTTCTTGGGTAGACGGCTGCCGGTTACAGTAACCACAGAAATTCGCTGTAAGAGCCCCCTGTTACTGTAGATGGCTCATATACTGTAGTATATCCTATGTATAGTGTATCTGAAGCGGGGCGAGGGTATTTCATTATATAGCGATATTGATTGTGCTCGTCTTATTGTTAGACCAGTTTTGTTAGGTCGTGTTTACATGCGTGAAAGATGATGAGAGTGACACGGACATTTCGCGCCATAACTATGAAATGGTCAGACGAGTAATTATCACGGCGCAAATGTCCGTGGCGTTGATGTCTTTCACCCCTGTGTCGTTATGCATTCAAGTCCCGAAATTCTTTCTCCGAGACGAACGAGGGCTTTTTTCCTTAGACGGTGACCGTCAATTGTCAATTTTTTTCTTGAATCTGATCTCTGCTTAACCTATTCACAGTTGTAAATGGAGTAGTGACGCTTTGGAAATGATATTTTGGCGCCCATTTTATATCATTTGTAAATTTTGCAGCTCTAAACGATAGTATCCAAATGTCACGTACTCTATATAACACTACTAGCTAATCGATACTCTTGCTCAACCCTTTGTCAGTATTGCATATGCAGACTTGTTCATAGAATATCAATACTGTTGCGCACACTTCTTCGCCATCGGGTAACACTAGCAACATGTACTGTTCATTATTTATTGTTAGACACCTTGAATCGACATCTTTTGTGCATTCCATCATGATTTTCGATGTTTAGCGATAAAGTTCTAAAGTCAAAGTTAAGTCTTGCCACGAGATTTTACAAAAAAAAAGTGCAGCCCGTTTCGAAATGTCCGTGAACAGATCGGGATCAGTGCTACAAGACAGCCGATCAGCTAGGAGAATTCACGACGCGAGATTCAAATACACAATAATTTATCTTACAAATGGTACGTTTAGCTTCAAAATCAACATGCGAACCGTCAAATTGCAAACAAAAATGGATAAAAAAGGAACCGAAAACGAATTGCCTAAACGAACAAAATATGTGATTTCTGCAGAGAAGTGAGAGATCGTGGGCTAATTTTCGAAAAGAGAAGGAGGCGGGAATTAGCTCTGGCTGGTCTCTAAATACCGTAATCCTCCGTCTCATGTCGCAGTGTGCGCTGCCTTCTCTGCCGCCAGGATCTTCGACACCAGAACGTCCACCCGATCTCGCTCCTGAACGGAAACATTGGGCATACGGTAGGGTTACTTAACAGGTTCTTGAACGGAATAACTGACTACAGTAATCGATCAATAACGGGGGCTACAGTATACCTTGTCTGCGTTCTCGCCCAGATTCTCCTGGTACTCTGTGAGGATCGGGACGAGGTGCTTGGACAGCCTCTCCTCGCCTGTCTTCATCTTGTACAGCTTGACCGCACTGCAATGAGTTACGATAACTAGAAAAGGTTACGGCAGCAGCTCCTCCCTAGCATTCATTTTCTTCTACAACCTTCAGAAAGTGTACATAGTCATGTTTTGCTGTTTTCCCATTGAAACATAGATTATTATCAAGTAATCTATGGTTCGAAGGTAAAACGAAATGCATAAAACAACAAAGAATATACAGAACTAGTTGCGTGGATCCGGCATCAGTAAATAAACAACTACCATGCTATTTTACCGTTCAGTAGTACTCTATCGTACCCGGTTAAAGCACTTCAACCGATTAAACACTTACCGTAATCGCGCAGAGTTCATGTGCACGCAGACCTCGGCCAGCACGAGGACGACGTTCTGAAATTGTGCGTATTATGAATGTCGAGAATTACCCGGAAAATCAACAAAAACACTTTTGCTTCGAATTCACATATTCATTGACATATTGGGGAAGTTCATAGGACCGTTGTTGCCAAACGTCACATGGTTAGCAATAGGTTCATCTATTCAGTCAAATGCCGACAGTATGTGCAGTACTTCAGTCATGTTCAATAATAAAGCTTGAGGATACCGTAACCCGATTGATAACCACCCACCGTACCTGCAGTGTGTACAGTCCCGAGTCCATCTTGTCCAGATAGTACACCTCTGGTTCCTCGGGCGGCTAAAATGCAGCAGTTACCGTATCCCTGTCTGCCCACTATCTCAATGAGCCTACAGTAATCTTCATGAAGAACTACAATCGCAAATTGGAATACTGTGAGTAAACATTACAGTAACCCGACCCAGATCCAATCAATAACTACAGTAATCCCCCTTCCCAACCTGAGACTGCTTCCTCTCCCACTTCTCCACGCGCTCCTTGTACTTCATGTAGAGCTCGATGGAGCGGTCCACCTGCAACAATTATTTAAGATCTCCGCTTTAAAGTTCCCCTGCACAGAAGGAAAACATTCAAATGCCCGCGCAAATCGAATGTTTTACCTCAAACTTGGGTGATTAAACCGAACCTAGTCTCTTCAG
>JACMIF010001464.1:3794-23576 GCA_014805445.1 Diplogasteroides magnus | reverse complement strand
TTTTTTCGATGGAAATCGAAAGAGGGCATCAAAATAAGAAACTTTTGTGTTGGAAGTTTTTCTGGAACATCAAAATAAATTTGCAAAAGATGTTTGTCCCCGGCGGGATTCGAACCCGGGCCTTCGGATTACGAGCATTTTCATTTTTCGAGCCGATATAGAATACGATTGGCATACCTCCAGAACGGATTTTAAAAGCTTATCCGACGTGAAATTTCTCGAAGAATCTAATGTTTTATGAAAGAAGGCGCGCTTTTAGGCTTTTGTGGTTTAAAAATGACAAAAACTATCAAAGTTGGACTCCAAAAAACAGAAAAATCGCTATAACTCACTTCGTTTTCTAGATACGAGAAAATGTTAAGAGTGCTTTTTTGCATATCTTTTGATTCTCTATCGAATGGGATATAACATGTGGCCGAAAACTCAAAGATAAAAAATTTCATTTTCTATTTTATTATTTTCATAAATCTGTTAATTCAAATAATAAAATTTTGAAATCTCGGCTGAAGTGTATCCTACCCCAGGGGAGTTCACGAAAAAAATTTCAGTTAGATCTGACATCTGTGCCACCCCCTTGTTAGGTCATTACCGCTCTTATGCGGAACTTGTTTTAATAGCGAATGGCGACAACAACCAATGTAACGAAGAAGGCGATGAAAAGACTGTGAATGGTACTTGTTCCAGTTCTTCCTCCTCTTCCTCCTTGAGGAGCATCAGGAGGATTGATGGGATGATCTGTTGGCACCTCAATATTCACACTTTTACTTTCCCCCTCCGTAAGCTGTTATGGTAAAGAGATGACTGTCGAGTGTACATACTCTATTTGTGTTTGTGGGTGCAACAGCATCAGTCATTGCTTGGATGGCTCCTTCCACTCCAGGAATGACATTGTTCTGCAATTGACATCTCATTCTAACAATAAGATCTGTCTCACTTGGCTTATGTGCATGTTTGCCTGTGTTGTTATCTGTTGCACTTGAGTGTCAGCTGAAATACACAATGTGATTGAACGGGTGAAAGTACTCACAGATTCCTGCCCTTGAAGCACCGGCGATGTACATTTGATTAGTGTTCTTACTCACAAGGATCAGTACTGCCTATAATCAATATGAGTATCTGATCATCATCTTTTGCATACCTTTCCACATTGTGCATCAGTCTGCCATTTGTCATAGATGCCATTGGCCAACATTTGGTCTCCCTGACATTGAATCATTCAGCTAACAAACAATTCTTCTGTTGAGACAGTCCCGTACCTGATTGACAGCGACGAAGTTTCCCTCCAGACCTTTGTTCTCACAGAAACCACCTCCTCTTCCCTGAAACTCATAATTCGAGCATTGAGATTGAGACTACAAACTCACCGCAGAACTAGTCTGCATATTAGTCAGTCTGGTGTGTATCCGGTAGCGATTTCCTTCTGATAACACCTGTAATGGATGTTCATTATCACTATCGCAGATTCACGAAGTGATCAAAGATCAACTAATGGAGACATAACACACCTCATCGGGGTCGCATACTCGTGAGATGCTTCTCATCTTACATTCTCGGAAATTTGTACGGGGATTGGGAATGTCGTTGGGAGTCCATGCAGAGACAATTGGAAGGAGAAAAAGAGTGAAAGACAACAAAGATTGCATTAACTGAAAGGAAGAAGGGCAACATGACAACGACAACTTTGACAAGAATGATGGGAACGAAAACGGTTGAAGATGTACAAGGAACACTGAAGTAATCGAACATGGGAATAATCTCTGTGTATTCCCATGTGGCCATGAGGTGTGTTCAACAGTGAATAGGGATCGATTGACTGTACTTCTTTGGTGTTGTTCTAGAGAGAAAACGGAAGGGAGAGAAAGAAAGAGTAGAGAGTAAGCGCAAGTCCAAATAGAACTATAGCAAATGGAAGCGCCTCAAATCGTGTACGATTTTTGTCCGCTGAAAACGGCTGTAGAATCTGTTCGTATGGCCGAAAGTTAATATAGGCTAATGGGACATTCGGAACTGAACGGAATATATCTGCATAGATATTGAAGAAACAGTAAGCATTATAAGAGATTTCAGGAGACTTTCCATAATTGTCCCATAGAGGGAAGACGGGGAGATTTAATCTCGTTCCAATGGTCACTCTTCTGTCATTTTTGTGTAATGTCCTATTACAAACAACTTCTCAAAACAGGAAACTTATTGTAATCATTAGGGAATGGAATCCAAGCAGAAGTCTATTTCCCTCGGAGTGGTTTCCCATCACCAACTTTATTTTATATAAATTGCATTGGGGCCATAGGTCGAACTTCGCAGCTCTTCAAGGGTTGTACTCGATGGGAAGGTTCTTCCTGCGGACCATACCATCGCCCTGGAAGAACTCACGACGGAACTGCTTGGCGGCACCATCAGGGGTGTTGGTCCATTCGATGGTGATGCGATCGTTGTTGGTGTCCTCCTATCCGTAGACGAAGGTGTCGCAGGAGACAGCCACAAGAACGGCCTCCTTGGGGTAGAGGACTCCTGAAGCGGGATCGACTCCAAGCCTCTTCATGTTGGTGGTCTTGAATGCCCATCCAATACGACGAGCAGAGGAGTTGGTGACCTTGTCATTGTAAGACGATCTTGGAGCCGGGCTGGGTGGCGATATGACCAGGAGGGACGGACTGGGCCATTGCTGTAGTTGAAGAGTCGAAGACGACTGTGATCATGTGAGAGAGACAACAGCTCCGAGGGAATTAGACGACAGAAATGTGAACTTCTGCTTGGATTCCGTTCCCTAGAAATCATGGATCACCCTTCAAAATATAATGTATCATTCCTTGAATTTTTTCTCAGAATAGTACACAAGACGATACAACCATGATGATTTCCTTGATTCTCAGAAATTACTTGGTTAATTTATTTGTAATACAAACGCCTATATATATTGTTCAACCACCCGATACATGTACCAATCAACCACTCCCTATCAAACCCTTCGGAATCGGGAATTGGTAGTGTCACGAAAGGTATAGAACCGGGAAAAATAACTAGGGCTCAGGAGTCCCCTGTAAGAGTCTGCTTCAGCAGATTCCCTTCCTCAGCGCATGCGCTTTATAGGAGCAAACATTTACATTTTTTACCCGTTACATGCCTTTTCTATTTAAGATGTTGTCCGGGCACTTACTTTTTGTGGTTATTTTTGCATTCGGATTATGATACTTTCAAATTAACATGTATTGTTATTGTCATCTCTCAGTCCCCCAATTATCACTCCCTTCATTCTTCTTCAGTCCACTCACTACATTCCCTCCCTTCCACAGTCATCTTCCATTTTACGACTATGTCAAGATAAGAGATGAGAGCCGAAGCGCCAATGGAAATGTAAGCGAAGCCTGTACCACAAGGGCGTATTCTCTCCAAATTGTTATCATTATTGATCCATTTTCATTCTTTCAATGATCAAGACCAATTACTTTCAGGGGATGAGAACCTTCTTTTTTGTGTTGGCCGTTGCCACAGGTCAGTTGGTCTATTTTGGGGTTTCTAAATCGGCATTCAAATTCATTTCTGATTCTTCCATTCTCCTCTGAGCGGTCGTCTCCACGAACGATAGACAACCGCTCCGCGTAGAATGGAAGAATCAGAAATGAATTTGAATACCGATTTAGAAACCCTAGTCTATTTGTCTTCAACGTTTATAATGAGTATCAATGTGGCTTTTGAGGATCGGTTCTGGCCGATGGCACTTGCGACACCGTCAAGTTCAAGAAGTATACACTGGATGCCTTCAGCGACTATCTGGGTATCACGAACAACACTGATGTGAATGGAATCATCTTGACTTGAATGAATAATCACTTAGGCTCTATGGACTGACTACACAATCTTCGATCGTTTCATTCTCAAACAATTCGCTAAACCCGATGGAGTGGACACAATTGTGAAGACATGCAAGTGAGGCAATTCTCATGATAGAGTACCACTAATCGATGTTGAGTGGCTTCTCTCGTTTCTATCAGAGCATGCAAGGCAATGAGTTCTGTTATTCCCTTGAAGGTATTCTCAAGGCAAATCCCAATGTTCGTTCATTTCATTCAATCAAATACAGTTGACTTGTCAGGCTGATATCGAGAGTGTGTACATGGTACGCGGAATTCTGGCTGAAACTGACTTCAAATGTGGTGCTGGACTGGGAAGTAAAGTGTTCCCCCTTGAACAAAGTGATATCAATGACATTTAGCCATTCTCCGTGGTGACATCACTTGTGTGCAACAGTCAATCGACCAGGCATTCTACGCCCTTGTGGTCAGATTACCCCATCCACTCCTTCTATATTCTATTCATTCCAGGACTGCAAGAATGTCTATGAACAGAACGTCAAACACGACGCACAACGTGCATGCAAGTTAGTATATCCATGTGCTCATGATATGCATAATGACATTTGAGTCACGCCAATGTCCTCAAGCTCTGTTACATGGCTCCATTCCATTTGGCAAAGTGCAGAAAGGACGAGGCTCTTGACACATGGTACTGTATCACACACAACTAGCAAGAGTCATCTGCAAACACAAAACTAAACACAAAACTACAAAATGCGAATAATGAGTGTATCTTTTGCATTGTGCAGGTGGGCCTGCAACTCCGAGAAGCGTTTCGCCATCCAACAATTCCCCACGTGTCAGGATCAGATCGAATGTCCCGGTGAGGATATTCCATCTCTTTGACTGTCTGATCATCTCATTCAGAACGTCCTTTCGGAATGATGGCCGATTATCTGAAGGACCATCACAGAGTCAATGCTGATGGATCATACACGATCATCTCAGTACAGTTTCAGTCTCTCTTATCAGGGGAATTATCCATTGCAGCCATCAACATTCCAACGCGTCAATGGCGAACTTGTTGAGACTCCCGGCAAGGAATTCATCATTCGAGTCTGAAATTATCATTACAATATAAGCATTTTTGTTTAATGTGCACAATATCATATCACATATTATAATAAATGTGTAATTTTGTTTATTGAATTTATCGTGTATCTGTGCCACAAAGGAATGATATTGGCAGTTCTTCTCAGAATCACCAAAAATGTAACCAGAATTTGTGATCTCGTGATGATGTATCACTGCTCTGTTGCTCTTACCTATGACTCACAGATGAAAAATCAAGAACGTACTTAGTGAAACGACGAAATAGCACTCTAGCACTAGAATGAGAGAAACAATAAGTAAAAATCTTAAGGAATGTACTAGTGTTTCATAAACGGTAATTTTATGCGAGAAAGTTCATTTTTTCCTTCATCCAAATCCCTCGGAGCGGTTGTCTATCATGTGTGAGAGACAACCGCTCTTCAGAGATTAAACGAAAGAGAAACGAATTTTCTCGCATAAAATTGCCGTTTTAGAAACTCTAGAGTGTACAACTTACAATTCGGTATACCAGTTCGGCTGGGATTCATAATAAGTAGTTGATGTGCAACATGATTTAAATTGGATATTCTTTATCATAATCACATTATTTACTGATACATTAGCAACAGGGAATCACTGTATACATATTCCTGTGATTGTTGATTAGAAGGGCGTGGACAGCCTGTAAAGAAAGGCAAATCACGAGGAGTGACAGAAAGTGTGCATACTCAGCAGTGGATCTGGTGTTCGCAATGGCGGAATTGAGTGAGAGCGTGCTGTCTGGCTCCCTCACAACCGAACCAATTGGCAGTCTGCAGCACTTGGGGGTTCACCTGAAAGAATATATGATAAACAACGGATGTATGAATGGAATGGTTTAAATATACCTCCTTGCATGGTCCCTGGTTGTAGACATTGGAGATGTTGTGTACAAAGTTGCCGGCGTTGCTGAACGAATCATTCTATCTTATCCAATCAGTGTAGTCATACGTGCAAGAGTTTGCATATGTGTCGTGTTGGATGGCATTCTCGTAGTCATCGGTGACCTTTCCCATCTGAAAGTTGTACTGATTACAATCCAGAGATGGCACTCACCTGTGTCACGTAGTTGGTCTTTGTACGCTGGATACAAGAGACCGCATCGTTGTAGGCAGTGATGGCTGAAGGATGGATACAATTACAAGGGGAAAGAGGGACAGAATACCGTAGAAGGCATCTCCACACTCGAAACGAAGACGGGAGAGAATTCCCTCGAACTGATATGCGTCGTAGGCAGTAGTCTCTTCAATGGAATTTAATGATACGGTAAAATAGGATCCATATTGAGATGAAGATACTCACGGACGTTGGTGAGACCTCCGACACCCATGCAAAGGTTGATGTTTTGACGGCCGATACAGGTGTAGAAGAGGGAGATTCCACTGAAAGTAAAGGGTGACAAATGGATCATTTGACAGAGTTCATCAGTGAAGAAGACATACTTGCACACTCGGACATAGTCTGTGATGTCAGTCCTGTACACAGATGTGATGACTGACTCGAAGACGTGACGATCGATCCAGAAGTTGGTCATGCTAAGGACACGTTTCATAAGACTGAATGGACTACAATACTCACTCAGATGGCTGTTTGTCCCAGAATGTTCCCAGTTCTAGTGAGCAGGACTTCATCTTACCACCGTCGCATGATTCCTGCAAATAGATTAGCCTTTCCAATTGATCGTTAGCTTTTTAACAGAATTTCGCAATATTGATAGAAGTGCACGACTTAGAAGTTGCCACCTCAAACCATTGGTTGAACTCACTTGTGGAGGACGTTGGGCGACAGAAAGTCCACAGAGGACAAGAAGAACTGCAAATACAGTAATGGATCATTGTGATGCAATATATTTGTATTCCTTATATGATCAAAACATCACTTTATAACCTTCAATCCAATGAACCTATTCAAAGTCTAATTCAGTTTTCTGATGAAAAAATAAAATAGTATACCTGCAGCACGAATCATGTTGAGCGTCTTCTACTCTCAGTTCGATCCTGCAACGAAGTCACTATCCTACTCCTCCCTTAACCTCTCCTTCTCTCATACCTCCATTCTATACATAATCACTCATCATTCAACAATCCGACCGTAAAGATAAAGACTTGGAGAGATCGTCACCGACTCTTTTGAGGGGCTTATCACTACATGAATGCCATTTACGACCTTCTTCCTAACTGGATGAGACCATTGAGGGTGCGTCTTCAGTCAACTTATCATAGGGCGTAACAGTTCATTCCTGAGACTCATATACTGTATGACACTCCTTGTTGTGGTGGAAGTTGTGACCTCAGTGAATAGAATGAATATGTGTAGTTGGTATGGTTCTTGCATGGTTCCAACCACTTCTGAGCCTATGGCAATTGAGGTGCAATGAAGCGAAGGAAACACAGCAAAAAGTGACGAGAGGAAAGAGGAAAAGGAAGACAGAGCACATCCTCTTCCCTGTACTCACCCTCAATTACTATCCTTATTTCAACATTCAGTGTATCCATTCAATTGTCTGTGAGATAGAAACAATAGTCAGATTCATCGTCTTCTTTATGCTTTGCACAAGAGAGTGAAGAAGTGGCAATAATGTGATATGGACACATGAATGGAGGGTCGTTCTCATCACAATTCCATACTCTGCCTCTCATTCTTCTATCATACAGACATGGCAGAGATGGAAACACAACACAAGCAACATCAGTACACCTATACACTTTCTGTTATTTCCCAATTCATCGAATCACTCTCACCTAATATCCAGGGGCGGTCCTTGGTGGAGGGCAGTGGTCGCATCCTCCTCCAGCTCCGTTCTCTCCATCGGCTCCACGGTCTCCACCTCTTCCTGGTTGTCCAGGTCTTCCATCGTTTCCACGATCTCCCTGAGGTCCCTGTCCTCCTTGTCTTCCAGAGTTTCCAGGTCTTCCAGACTGTCCGGGAGCACCAGGAAGTCCTTGAGATCCAGGCCGTCCAGGCTGACCATCGGGAGCGGGAACCTAAACAGGTTTACGTCTCAAGTCACTCAAGCATATTCATTGAATACAAGCAACAACGGTGTACCTGTCTGGTTTGTCCGGGCCTTCCTGGTTGTCCTCTCTGTCCAGGGTTTCCGCTGTTTCCAGGAGGTCCGGGGCGTCCCTGAGGTCCAGGAGTGCTGCGGAATCCAGGCTGTCCAGGAAGTCCGGAGTTTCCAGGTAGTCCAGGGGGTCCCTTGGGTCCGGGGAATCCGGGAGGACCTGGAGTAGGGTTTAAAATTCAAGCGGCATAACCAAGTACTCGCTTGTAAAGAGACTATAATAATACTTGGTGCTTAAATATTTGGATATGCACTGTCTCGCTCACACTAGAGATCTCGTACCAGGTAATTCGCATATCCATGCATCTCTATCGAAAAGTAATATCTCAAACTGTTTGGGTATCCACTACCCGCAACTTGGTTTAGAAACCCTTACCGGGAGCTCCATCAGGACAATCCATACACCAATCGTGGGGAGGAGGCGGAGTGGCAGGAGGTCCATCGGGTCCATCCTGTCCTGGGAATCCAGGCTGACCGTCGTTTCCGTCCTGACCGTCGAGACCAGGAGGACCAGGAGGTCCCTGAGCAGATTGTCCACATCCACAGCATCCAGAAGGCTGTTGGAAGGATTCGATGGCCAGAGACTGCAATGACTCAATGTTTATTTTTGTGGACTGATAAATGACTTACTGGGTAGTTACCGTAGTTGGATGATCCATATCCAGATTGTCTCTTACCACGAAGACCAGCAGGATTGACTCGTGCGAGTACCTGAACACTGTTCCCTTTGTGCATTCAACAATGAAGAGACTATCTTTTTGCAACTCAACCATTCATCATAGTGCATTGCATAAAGGAGATATTATTGGGTAAGCGAGCCTGGGAAGATGGCTTCGATGACTCCCCATTCCGATTTACGTCGGATAACAGGCATAAACATATTTCACGCACTATTATATGCAGTGTGGGAAACATATTTTACTTCTGGATCACGAAATTTGCTCACAGACACTTCTGCACAAGACATTTCTGCACAAAACACTTCCGCGCAAGCCATTTCCGCGCAACTCATAACTCCTTCCGTTTTCATTTTCATGAAATACTACCAACATGAAAGTTGATGATATTGACGAAACGAACAACTTTGTTGCTTACGGCAAAACGTGAAAATGAAAGCTAAACGAGTTATTCGAGAACGGCATTTGAAGCTTCCGGAACACTTTAATCCAATAATAAGCTGTCACTTATTCACTCAAAGGAGGAACGAATCCAAGGACGAATAATATGTCGAGAGATGCTAATGTGAACATCCAACCGTTACACTCCGGTTCAACATTTGTATTCGACCTCTTCCCCCTACCTACATACTCTAATTAGCCACTGTGAAAGCGTCCCTCGGGGTAATTTGGGGGAAGAAAGAAACACTCTTGTCGGGAGTCGAATTGAGCAGAAAAAGGGAACGAAACGTGAGGGACAATGGCAAAGTGAAGATTTGGAACATGGCGTTGCTTCTCAAGAGAGGCACTTCAATACTCAGAGTGAGAATGTTTGTACAAAGTGACGAAAAGGGAAAGAACATGAAATATACTCCCTATAATCTATGCTGTCTAGAAAAGGAGAGCTTCTGCCTATGTGGAATAAAGTCATGGATGTTGACCTTCCCCACTTCTTTTCTTCACGAGATCAGCAGGGGTTCCTCTAATGGCCACACTATGAGGAATGCATTGGAAGAAGACGGAATCCGGATTTCATTGCGCAATTCTCTTATCCCTTCACTCGTTTGAGTAGAAAAGATAAGATGAATGGAGGTCCCATTGTGACTGAGATTGATGCGAACCCCTTTTCACAATGACCAAAAGATGCACGCTATCGTATCAAGCTTCACTACCTCCATTCAAACTATCTACTCTATCAGATAACGGGGATTACGGTACCTGAGTACGGGTGACCTCTCTCCAGATGTTGGAGGAACGAGACTTGCAGAAGTCCACCTGAAGAAGTATTCAGGAATGTCCTGATTCCTGGACAGACCTCATTCTGCATGACACTCTGCATGTGTTGCATGTAGTTGTAGAGCATGGGGACAGAGATGACACAGACAAGGGTTGCCACCTGGATAGAATATTCTCATGAAGAAGTCCTCTTTGAGGACTCACGGTGGAAACGGAAACACCAATGAATGCGAGTCGTCTTAGAGAAGAGGCTTCTGCCTCCAACTCCTTGATCGACTTGTCTGTCGTCATCTGAAGAATTACTGTAGACAATCTACGTCATCATGGACAAAAGCATGAAATGGGGAGAAGTTGAAATTGTTGCCTTCTGTCAAGGAGACAAAAGAAACTGGGGGTAATTGGTTTGTTGAACAAAAGTTGATTGGAATTGTATGGACTGAGAGTGGGAATATTCCTTCCTCCCTGAGGGGGGAGCCATAGAGGAATGGCAGTTGTGTGGTGCAGACCCAATGGAGGATCCGGCTTATATACGACCGGGGCGGGGCCACTAAGAGAAGTAATACGCTTCACCCAAGGCATTGCCTACCTGAGAGGGAAAAGAAGAAGAGAAAAGAACAAAAGTTAATCATACGCTCGAGAAAAGGAATAGGACGATGGAAATGAAGATTGAACATCTATTGTTTCATTGTAATGGAAGCTTTTGACAGTCAACGGATATTATCCAGTCTGATCTCCTCTGAATGAACTCCTTCATAGAAGTTGGATGGACTTTCCTGCAGAATTCATCATGATGACAGTTGTCTGACCATTCAGACTACCGTATACTTTACAGTCATGATTAGTGTCCTTCTGTGATGTAGTCATTTGTGTGTTCCTTCCCTAATTATGCCTACCATAAACCTCACTGATGTTGTCTCTTCAATGCTCAGGTTGTCTTCCCCTGAGGGTCATTCTTGTACTAATTGATGCTTATTCATGATTCGTTTGATCTTATGTCATCTCACGTGCAACAAGTAGTCTCGAGTGCCTTTTCCCCACACAAAAGACACTCAATTCTCCCTCCGTTCCCATCAACCAACGCCCTCAAAATAAGGCCATTTCTTGTGCAATAACCATTGGAGTCAGAGTGGAAACTCCTTCAGGCAGTTCATGTCATGGGAACTGCCATTTGAGGTAGTTTGAGATGAGAAAAAGGGAACGACCCCATCATAGTTTGTGGGAAAGGGGAATTGGTACAAACAAGAAGGTGTCCTCGAGAGACTAATGAACTGTTCAACATCATTCCATTGAGGAAAGGGAGTGCATAAGGAGACCAGACAGACACAATCCATTATCCATCTTTGCCTTACAGAATGTACACAAAAAGATTGCCGGGTTGCTTCCATCTCCTTTTCCTTACCTAACAAAAACTGGATTAACCGAGGCCATGGACGGCATTAAGTAACGGTAATTCTTCTTCTGAGGAATCACTTTCACCTTGGGGGCTAGATCAGAAGGAATTGGATTATGGGAAGTCTCTCACACTCTCACTCTCTTCTTACCATTCACTATCTAATTCAATCAGTCTAATCTAAGATGAAATGTCTTCTGACCTCTGAATGCCATTACAATAACCCCCTTATTGAATGGCTCAAAAGGGAAAAGTGAAGCCGGATGATCCCTAAATCACATGGAAGGAACACCAACAGAAAAGGCTTCAATTCACTTCGTCCCTGACTTTTCTCACGTTCAACCTATTCATTCACCGGTTTTTGATTGTGAACGGACCTTGGTCTCTCAAATATCTTAAGAAGGAAGGAACGGGTGGGCCTCTTGAGACTATTGTCTCATTTGCACTTCAACAGAAAAGACTCTTCCTCTCACAGTCAATGTTGTGCACATTCACGGTTCACCGCGTAATGACATTGCATCACGACAAAAAGCATATTTTACGATGTTGTACCATGTGCACTATGGAGATCGTATCACCATAAACGAAGACCATGCAAATTGTGATAGCTAAACCCTGTTCAATAGAGAACAACTGTAGGAGGTTATTCATTGCATCCGAAACACAAAAGGAATACTTTATTCACTACACATGCCAAAACTTAATATGAATTATTGTTGGAACAACGATTGAATTATTGCGGTATGTGGCAATGTTGACCAAATAGTCGCTCATTTGATAAGCAATTGTCTTACTGTAAGATTTCGGCGATAAAACTTTGCGATTTTTGAAAAATTTTAATCTTTTTGATGGTGCAGTTTATAGGCTTTATTTCGTTTTATCGTGTTTTTCTACGTGCTCTCAGTAGTGAATTGCATTTGCAGTTCATTAGAAGATCCTATATTCCACACACATATCGTCACATATCGTATCAAATAACTTTTCAGCCATGCCAACGGCTTCCCCCTATTCTAAATTGCATAAATTTGACTTAGAGGAAAAATTGGAGAATAGAGGATTGTGTCCTAAAGGAAACAGGGACGATTTGATCAGAAGGCTTGAGGTTGGTGCCATTCTTTTCCGTTCATGATGATCGTAGTCATTGTTTGCAAACGTTTGGCGAAATTTTATCCTTCTTTCGATGCAGATTCTACCTTAATTAGGCCTAAGTCACTTGTAATTTCTTTTATATTTTGCTATGTACTATTGTATTCCATTGCAGGAAGATGACAAGAAGCATCCATATGGCAGCGTCAGTCGTTCTCTGAATAGCTCTCTTGGGAGCGATGTAAATTCATTAATTCTTTTCCCTTTAAAATAATATATACAATATTATTGTTCAGGATGGAAATATGAGTGGTACTTCAAGTAATCCTTACGATGGATTGCGTGATGAGATTAAGAAGACATGTGAGAGTGAGTTGAATGCGCGTTAATGGGAATATAAATATCAATGCTTATTACAGGTTTCAGAGACTTCAAAGGCTCGCCGCAATTGTACGTTTTTCTTCGTAATTAACATCGATGATGATCATTTCTCAGGTTCACCAATAGGTCGGGGAGAAATAGCACCGATCGAGATCCCAATGACACTTCAACTGACTTGTATGTTCTTTGATATAGTCTTTTTCATCTCTTCATTCAGTCCTTCCTCCGATAATCAGTCCTTCCTTTACGTTTTACTGGGATTCGCCGTAATAGTTTTCGCATTTCTATTGTGGACAGTTCTTCCTACTTTATGGTGTCCATCAGGTCCGCTTTTTTCTCGTAATGTGATGTAATGCTCATTTTCAGTACTGGGAACGGAGCTTAGAAAGGTCGTAGGCAAGGAAGTTGGCTCGGTTTGTTGTGCTGCAATTTCAGTCTTACCGTAATCTTATGCAGGTCCTGCAACGACATCCCGAATGTGCAAATGAATGCAGACTGCAGATGAAAGTGGCCTTTGATAGGTTTGTCTCAACATTTTTATGACAAGTGATCCATTGTAAAGTTTAGATTCATGTTTGTGATGTTTACAATTTGTATTGTTTTTCTTGTAGATGGTTATTGAACTCTCACTCTCGCGAACCCGTTGTCATTATTCTTCAACTTCCTCCCAAGTCAAATCTTCTGAAGGAATTGGTTGATGCAACTGCCAAAGGAGTACAGGTACTTTTGTCACCTATTCGAGTACCTTTCTAGAATACGGTACCCTTAAACCATGGATTGATGTAATTTGAGCATTCGACAGGAGTTGTGGAATGTTATGAATATACGAAGAGAGCTGCACTGCACAACAATCTGCAGACTATATTGCATGGTTCGTGTGTCTTTGAGGAGGTAGAGTTGATAGAGACGGGAACAAAACATTTTAATAGCTCACAGTGATCATGAGATTTTTGAGAATATGGAGAGTATAATATGTATGTATGTGTGAGAGAAGAGCGATTTGGTACTTGAAATTCACACTTGAACTTGGCTGAGGGAAAAGGGGGAAACAGCTAGAAATATGGGGAAATTCAGAAAGACTAAGGTAAAAATGAACTTGGCTGAGATGTGCCATTTCTCTGTCAAGTGCTGAAGTCAGAGTGCGGCATCAGTGTCTATTTCCTTTGGACAATACGTCTTCTTTTAGAATCGAATACCAATTTCTCTACTGTAGGACTACGAAACATTGATCAATTGCATTGGGATGCACCTCTGGTTGGTCCATCATTTGAGATGTTTACTGAACTATGAAAGATGAGTGAGTGTATGATCATTCCCTCTGTAGGTGCTACAATCATTCTCTGATGCAGAGAGAGTCGATTCATCTCGTCCTCTGTTATGGATGAGTATGGAAGAAGGAAAAGGAGCTAGTGGAAGATGTGAACAGGATGTTAACAGGTACGGTAGTTGACTTCAGTGATAACTAACTGTTTTATTTTGATGTGTTTGATCAATCTCGATCAACCTATGGTGAATTTCCTCTCCAAGGTTATGAAAGAACTGCCGTGCTCTATGATTTTATTGGCTAATATATCTTTTGGGATATTTACAACTACAGTACACATATGCTACTGTAGCTGATATTCATTCAGTCGCCTCACATCTTCATGGATTTCTACAGGGGGAAACGAAGACAATGTCCCTCCAGTTGTATCTCGAATAATGCAATTCACTATCTGTTTGACAACGGGAAAGGACAGAAAAGAGTTGTAAGACTAATCTTTCTATTAAGTATTTTTATTGTCCTTTTGTTACATTTCTACCTCAATTTTTGATATTGTTTTAGATTCACTAGTTGTTAGCAAAAACAGATTCCTCAGGACTACTGTAATTGTTTCTCTTATCTCAAACGAGGTTTCGGCCTCTTCTCTTGTTCAATTCGAGTAGGTATCCAATGTTCACATGTATCAATACGCAGGTTCTCTCCTTTGTTCTACGGCTCAATTCCAATTGTAAATACCCATTGACATTCGTATTCCACTACTGTTTGTCTATGAAGAGATTGAATAAAAGAGTATTTTATATTCTGATTATGAACACATTATGACTATTCTCAATTGTCTTTTCCTTCTCTTAAACTTGGCTACTTTTCTCTGTCTACGCTCAATTCTGTTATTGTAACTCATTTCTTTTGTCTACGTTGCATTATGATATCGTGTCACGATTGTCTCTTCCTCACTTGAATCTCTTACTCCTTGACACGTCATCATTTGTTCGTCAATCCTCTCCTTTTCAACTTCTTTAATAGAAACTATTATTTCGAATATATCGCATGACGGAATTTCGAGAATTCTTCCACTGTTTACCCCATTTTAGAAGTTTTCCCTTGGATTTAGTCTAACGCAGTAAGAACATTAATTCCTCATATCTCAAAAATGTTTACAGAATTGCTCAGCAATACGATATATATAGCGATCGTTGGCTACGGCATGAAATTGAGAAGTTGAAATTGCCTACAGATGGAGACAGAGACGAGTGGATATCAAGACTCGAGTACTCTGAATAACTGTAGATTGACGTATTCAGATCCCACTTAGGAAGGAAAACCTTCAAGGAAATATGGTCTATACGAATATGGCAACTGGAACTATGAACATGTGACTGATGAGTTGGTGATGAGGAATCTTACAACGAATGGTACGGATGTGGAAAGGAGAAGGAGGATAGAGGTTCAGTTATTTGTTCAGAACTGCAACATGAAAATAAATTGTTAAGGATTATGAGAAAATGAAAATGTGAGACTACTCAGGGATAGAAGTCTGTCAATAGATGGAAGTGTTGAAGATTGGATCAAAAGACTGGAGGTTACAAGATTCTTTCAATGATTATGAATAAGCTTTGTTCAGGATCATGACAGACAAAAGAATATTATGGTATTTTTGGGCTGAAAAGTATGAACGACTATGAATTATTGTTCAAAAGGAGCATTCTTCATTCATTTCATCTATGCGGAGCAGTTGTCTACCGAACATAGAGTCTACAGCTCCGCGGTTGTTAGACGAATGAGAAATACATATAATCCTTTCCCGAATAAGAAGATCTAATTGTAACCTCACAATCAGTTTATCTACTCCGTTCTTTTCCTCCTTATCCTATTCATCTTCCTCATTCACTACTTCAAAGAATTGCAGTCCATTGCCAGTCAGTCACATTTTACTTCAGTGCTACAAACATCATTCCCTTCATTACCGATTTCCCTCTTCAGATGCTTTTTCTGCGTACTCTGCCCTTCCTTTTTCGAGAATTTTCGGAGGAATTCTTCCTTCGGAAAACAGGGAAGCATTCAGAAAAGCTATAAATGTAGAGATGATAGAGGTTTGCCACTTTATAATAGAGAAAATATCAAATGGGCGGTGCTTAGGTTCTGAAGAATCATCCAGAATGTGAAGGAAAGTGTTGGATTCTGCATTTGATCGGTTTGTCCCTCAATTGATGAGAATGAAGATGTGAATCTCTTTAGATGGACTGTAAACGAGATATACTCTGGTCCAGTTGTAGTGATCCTACAACTTCCCCCACAGTCCACTTTCCTTCATGATTTGGTTTCATCCACAGGAAGAGCTGTCAAGGTGGAAAGTCTCGTCAATTTGAGCACTCAAAAGCGAAGGTCTTCGAGTGCAAAGAAGACACAAAACGGGCAGAATTGCACGAGAATTAGCAGTCATTGCTACAAGGCAAGGCGTCATTCAGCAACATTTCACGTCTTCATTCAGAATCCGAAAGCCGTTTTTCGACCGTCGATTCTATGAAATGCTCCCATCGTGAATTTTATTGTGTTATGGCTGAAAGATTCATCATTTGTTGTAGTTTCTGCAGACATTTTCTGATGCTGACCGGATGGAGGAATACTTTCCCCTTCTATTTATGAGTACTGAAGGAACATCAACAGAAAACTGTGAGGAAGATATTTAGAGGTGAATGGAAACGTTGTAACTCGGGTTTAGTTGCTGCATCCGACATCTTCTGTCAACGTTGACTTCATCTGGAGGGAACAAAGACAACGTCCCTCCAATCATCTCAAGGATTACACAGTTCACTATCTGTGTAGATGGAATGAAAGAAGACAGGGATGGTGGCAAAGTCGAAGATCACATTCCATTCAAAACACAAAATGAAGAATTGTAGAACTGTGAATTGGTGTTCCAATTTATTGTCCAATGTTATTATTCACATTGTATCATAATAGTCACAAACTGTACAGATAAAAGGGTCGAGATCAATGTGGAGGTGTCTCATTTTGAATGGATAGAAAGTGGTTATAATGAGGGAAAGGGAAAGGATCGGAGTATGGAAAGTGAACTGCTTCGTTCACTTTCAATCAATCATTCTTCAACAGGTTTGAGGAGACAATCCAGATTAAGAGTTGTAAATCCGATAAGCTATTCTATTGCTTATGTACCCGTTGTGATTGTATATGTTATCACTGCCATAGTGGCCACTTCATGGATCCCCAATTGCCAAAGAGAGAAGAGGAGGAAGAGGAAGGGGCAGAAGTTGTGGAAGTGGAAGGACGGTGAGTTCTTCTCATTCCAAATCTTCTCACAGGGGTTGGAGATGATTCTGTAGAAGTGACAGTGGGCTAAACAACGTAAGTTGTCAATTGGAATGAATGGATGGAACCTGTGGATGATCAGGATAACACGATCCAACGAGAATATTGATCTCTTCACATGTTGCATTGGGAAGATACATCTTGGCAAAGGCACAATTGGACTGAAGATGAAATGAGAATGAGAGAAGAGTGTCAATTGTACCTTTATCCATGAGAGGACATCACTCACTCCGTACATCGAAGCATAGTGCTTCACCTACAATATGCATGTATTTTGGTGTATTACAAAGTACAATAGATGCAATTCTATCATCTTTCCCTCCTCAAATATCTTCACATCCCTCACCTGTGCACAATGTTGTGGGGATAGAATAAGGGGATTTCCATGTGCATCCCTTGGTGGATCCATTGGTGAAATGAAGTTGGAAGTCTTTGCTTGAGGCTCTCAAACATTATTCGTCATCGTAAGAAAATCAACAAAAAATTAGGACTCCAACACCGAAAGTACAAACTAAATTGTCGTGTCGGGATCAGATAAACGCAGGCTCTTTTTTCTGCGATTTTCGTGAACGTGGTCAGAACACTTGCAATAGCAGAGCGATTTGCATTCTAGGGTTTCAAAAGGTGTAAAAAGTGTATTAAAATGAATACACTGTATCCATCATTCGTCTACTCTCTGTTGTCTATCGAACGTATTTGCTGCGTCTCTGACTATTGGACGCGGCCTCCTCTCTAGAAAAGACAAGGGCTCTCCGGAGAATTGACGAATGAGAAATACACAAAAACAACAAAATTCCAATATCCATATTTTATCTCACGAGATCTTCTTTTTTGTGTGGTGCATTCCATTTATGTCTCTCTAAATGTCATAAATGGAATAGATACATACTCGGAGTAGTGTAATAGATGGGTGCCTCAGTAGCTGATCCTCCCAATTTGGCCGATCCAATCGGTTTCAGTTCTTCATCCTCTTTATCCCAATGAGTCTGAATCATTCATGTATCTAATCAAATGTTCCTTTAGGATAATGGCTATGATTCAATTGGATTCAATTCTTAATGCGCATTGAAGTAGAAATAAGATGCTAATCTCTTTTTCTCTGTCTCTATTCTTTCCCTCTTCTCTCTTTTCTTCCCAAATGGCAATTCCTATTCAGTCCAATATCAAATCATTGTGTGTCGTGTTGTGCTTATCCATTGCCAATTGCAATTTCGTTCCGGAATAAGACGGGAAAAGTGAAAATGATCATTGCCTGAGGGCGACAAAAGAGAGATAAACTGGAAGTGGACGACAATTTTCACACATCAGCCAATTCATAAAAAGAAGCGATGGCGATAGTCTTTTTCTAAGCGAATCCATCGCTTTTACCGAAATGAACAATCTCAAGTCCCTATTCTACTCATATTCTATAATATTTAAAGTTTTAAAAGAATTGGAATTAAACGAACGAATTTTCGTAGTTCGTTTTCATCTTCGTTGATCTCAATGCATTTGTACCTGAAATGATCCATGTTTTCCATGTAAAAGTGATTTTACTGACAAAGTAAAGACAGCAATCGAAAGAACAGCGAGAAGAAAGAAAGATGCCCTGAAGACCCTCCATAAGCAAAAGCATAACACGGATTTTCTGAGAGACTGGATCAACCCTCCCGACAGCACTTTTCTGAATCCGAGATCAAAATATATTTTCTGACTAAATCGACCCCGCTGATTACGATGGCATCCTTCGTTTGGCGCGAAAATCGGCCGTTCATTTTATATGCCCTCAGGGCACTTTTACTTTTTTCTCATTTCTGAGCGATTATTCCTCTGATTTGAAGTTTCGAGGTACTGCAGGAAGTAATAAAGGCACTACAACATAATTTTAAGGTATGGTTGTGTTTGCAAATTTGAGGAAAATCGGAGTTTGAAGGATTGAAATGACTGTCGTGTAAAATTTTTCTCCTTCCGTCAAAAATTTTATAAGCTTTTTGGAATCACGGCACCAAGAAGCTCCTACAGTAATTTTTTGAGGTCCAAAAGGCGTATACAATAAGCCGCTATACAGATGAGGGAAAGAATTAGAAATTTTCTGACCAACGCTTCATTTGCGTGTGATCTTTTGCACTAGTCATGAGGTCGGTCTCATTCCTTCCATGCAAACTCTATCAGTGGGGTGAATATATCGATTTGCGTGCGACAAATGAGGTGGACCCACGTGACTTCGAGAGAAGGGCAAAGGATCGCACGCAAATGAAGCGGTGGTCAGAAAATTTCTAAGTCTTTCCCTCAACTGTATAGCGGCTTAGTGTATACGCCTTTTGGCCCTCAAAAATTACTGTAGGTGCTTCTTGGTGCGGAGATTCCAAAAAGCATATAAAATTTTTGATGGAAGGAGAAAAATTTTACACGACAGTCATTTCAAACTTTCAAACTCCGATTTTCCTTAAATTTGCATACACAACCATACCTCA
>JACMIF010001463.1:0-23578 GCA_014805445.1 Diplogasteroides magnus | reverse complement strand
TTAGTGGGGAGTCTATGATAATTATGGATAGAAGCTATCATGAGTTTGAACGGAGATATCGATGTGAAGTGCAGACATGCCATTACTTATGCCCCAACCTAATATATAGATTTTTTCCAATTCTTTATTATAAAATGATATCGTCTGTTAGCAGTGAGGAAACTTTAGTGAAACAATAGACATACAACATTAAGGTATGCTCTCTGTGCACTAGAAGAGGATTGCATGGCACCGAAGACTTCTGAACTAACATGTTCTTTTACCGATAGGTACAAGGTTTACGCGGGATGTCATAGGTATTATTTCCATACAGTTCCTAAAACCAGGCCAAATTTACAGATTTGACCAAAGTGCAATTAATATTATCATTTCATCGCTGTTGGAACGAGATGGACGGACGATCGACAGAAACTCAGACCGGCCGTTCAGTGATTTCTGTGAAATCAGCAAATTGACCAAGACGAAGTTTCCGTTGAATATTCCTTGTTAGTCTGCATTGTTGAGTTCAAATATTTTTTATAGATTTATAAATCTTTGCTTTATCCTTATTAATATGAACACCCATGAGACCTTTGTTCAAAGGCAAAACGAAAAAATCAACATAGTCCGCACGTCATGGCACAGTATCTTTTCTTCTCTTCATCAGAGAAGAAAGTGCTGCTGCAGAATCCATTCTTGTACCAAACAACACAACTGAAAGAATACATTTATAGGCTAAATAAAGGGTTGCCTGGTTTTTGCTGTTGGCAGTTTGTATACGAACAGTTATGCTTCATTGACGCTATATATCAAAGTTATATATCTAGCTTCCGTGAAACATAACTATCTTGCATACAAACTGCCAACCCAACCTGGGATATATATATATATTAGGTTGGCTCATAAGTTCTGGCATATACGAACTTTATCTCACAAGTATATAGTAACAATACGATATGATCACACATATGCACCATCATTGTCCACGACAAGTTGCCATCTCTTAGGCAGCTTATGGATCCCTTCCTTGTAGAAGCCTTCGCGGCGCAATTTGAAATAGCGGTCAAGTTCAGAATGGGCTTTTGATAAGTTCTCGTGCTGGATTTTCAAGGAGCGAATTTTCCGGGCCAAACTAAATATGCTCATGCATGAGCCGTGTCACGAAAAATACCAGGCCCCAGTGAGGGACTTCCCAGCCGACTGGCCTTTCCAGGGCAATTGTTTTTGAAAAAAGTGAAAAAAAGGCTTTTCATCCGAAAAAGAGTGACATCTCGTTCGGAAGCAACTTGTGCATTACCAGTAGATTATAAATCCACATCCGATTATTGTTCTAAATGCCTTCTTCAGGTAGCATCAGTAAGAATATTTGCCAATTTTTTAAATATGGCAAATTCTTGCATATCTTTTCTCGTTCTTTTCCTATAGTAAACGGTTCAAGGAACACGTATACGCTATATGTAGTACTCGTCTCCCTTATTATAATTAACTGCCAAGTTATACGGCCACTTCGTTTTAAAGGACACAATGAATGCATTTTCAAGAAAATCAAAACTGGTCCCGACCAGCACATTACCAGTTTTCACGAAAAATCTATTTTTATTTTTATTTGGGTTCACACGTGTCAACGTTCATAATTATTATTGGTTATGGACAGTACAAGAGTAGGATATTTACCTGCGCCCATATCGTTTGATATCGTTTCCTTTCCGCCAAACTGTGCATTTATTTCTAAAAGCATCACCCGTTTGAATGGTATTACCTTTTCCATCAGAACTTCGTAGTCGTAGCACAGAATTAAAAGCCCTTCTAGGATATGTTGAGGACAGCTCCCATGATTGATAAAACCCACAAGTTAGCATATATGCTTTCAATGAAAGCCCAGAAAAAATCGAGAAATCCGTTGTTGAGGAGCTGAGAAGTGGTCGAAAGTTTTATTTTTGTCATATTTACTGACGAACTGTGATGTAACAACCGGTATGTTGTGAAATGAAAGTAAGAGGAACCCCTAATATGATGACCTTGCCCCGCAGCATAGCCTTGTCGGGGCGCCGAGATACAGGTCAGGCAATCGATATGCCATTACTTATGAGCCAACCTAATATATTTGAAGAGATACCCTCTGTGAAACATAATCCATAAAGTAAAACTGCCAACCATAGAGGACAGTTAAGGACCCACATGAACAGACTGCACAAGTGACTGGACAGCTCTTTGATACATTTGGATCATTGCAGAGAGGCTGAATGGAAGTGGATGAAGGAGAGGAAATATAGAGGGGAAATAGCATATATGATTAATGTATATCGTTGCTTAATCGTCTAGATGACACTAGAAACTTTTCTGTTCAAGGCCACTATATATTTAAAGATTTACTCACTGTGAAACATAACCTATAGAGTAGTCAAACCGTCAACCTTGCATGGAACTAAATCATGAAAGGCAGAGTTAGAGGGTTGTGCGCAAATAACTGTGCAGGAGTTTCGTTATTCCAGGAGGGGAAGGGTCACCTTGAGTGCCTTGCAATTCTCTTCATCAGTATCCACACAGGGAACAGTTGATTCGAGACACCATCCACATGTTCCCTGAATTGGGGAATGGTTACAGTGTAGGTTGGCAGTTTGTATGCGAAATCAGTTATGTTTCACGGAAACTATGCATATATACTCGATGTATAGTGCTAGTGAAACGTAACTGACTTTGCATACACAACCCTATTACAGTGAGAGGGGGACGACGAGATAACCTTGCAGTACTCATAGTACACTCCTGGCATGGAATTGCAGATCGCGGCCACGTCATCTCCGTGTTTGGGACAGGCAAAGGAGGAATTTGGAGCTGAAGTGGAGATTTTATATTGACAGAAGGAGAGGAGATACGGAGTTCGTCACTGCAATTGTTCTCTGGATGACTGCAACAGTCCTGGCAACGTGAGGGACACGAAGAGAGCACCGAACCAGAACACCTTGCATGCAGGTCTTCATCAACGGAAGGAGTACGGACCACAGCGGCGCACAACTTCTAAAGGATAGGGGGGTTTAGAGTTGATGGGATTTGGTTGTGCGGAAAATGAAATTTCTCATTAAAAATTTTGAAAAAAATCTGAGAGAAGGAGAAATAGAGTGCGATCATTCCTGCTTGTTCGTTCATGTAGGAAGAAATCCTGCTAGTGAGTGGTCAGAAATTATCACGCGAATCATTGCGGAAAACGGAATCGATGAATTCCGTGTCTACTGTAGAGTTATCTTATCAATTCCGTTTTGCACAATAATGAAAGTGCCTCTTGCACCTACTCTATGTAGAAGGGACTCACGTCCTCACGGCAGGCGGTCGTTCCATCGGGTGGTGCAAGCAAGGGAGGACTGACTTTCTTGCACTCTTTAGAGGCAGCGAATGACGAGAGAAGAGCAATGATGAGAAATAGAGTGATCATGATGACTGATCATTCAAACATCCGATCCCTTATGAACCCTTATGCCTTCTTATCACTAATCACTGTTGTAGGGAAAGCAACCAGAAGTGCATTTGTCTGTCATCTCATTCCCCAGGAGCGGTTCTCCATCACATGAGAGAGACGGTTCCGATGAAATTAGAAGACAGAAAAAGTCACTTCTGCTTGATTTCATTCTCAGCACCCACCTAACAAACGAAGTAACAAACGAACAAACACATCACCATGTGCCAGCCTACGCCCTTGTCATCTCCTCGATCCCTCATCATCCATTTCTTTCTTTCTTTTCTGAATATTCTCAGTACACTTCTTTGTTCTCGATAAGTGTTCGAACGCTGATGCAAAGAATAAATGGGATTATCATAAATTTATAGCAATTGAAGAGTGGACGGTTGAGTCTACGATTTTCGATGGTTGAAAAAGCAAATTAATTAAATGTCGCTCTTCCATGCTCATTGTTCATCCCATTATCGTAAACCGAATATTCATTCAACATCAGCAGACTCGCGTTTATTGCCCCCACCGCTTACTCACATCATGGACGCGACCGCCATAACAAAATATGACCGCTTGGCGCAATGGTAGCGCGTTCGACTCCAGATCGAAAGGTTGGGCGTTCGATCCGCTCAGTGGTCAAGATCTTTTGCAATTTTTGATGCGATTGTAAAGATAAAATACGAGTAGAGTGTATAGCGAGAACGACAACCAATGCACGAGATGAATGCCCATCAAGAATTTTCCAGTGTGTGAACCTTTGCATTGTATGAGACACTTGTGAGTAGGCATCGCATTATGGAACGTTATCGACATCCATCCATTACTAGCCATCTAACCTCATTCCTAGCAGTCGTCTCTCACTTCGCAGAGAGGTCTGCTAAGAAAGAAGTTAGACGACTAGAAATGGAAGGCTGTCAATAACGTTCCATTGTGCGATCCCTGCTTGTGAGACCTTTGTTTCCTGCAAAAAACGAGAATGTTCGCCCATTCGACTCCGAACTATTATATGATGCAGGATTCCCATTCACTTTTCGATATTCATGTCAGATATCGATGGCTCAAAGGAACGAAAGTGAATGGCATCGGGGGAAGAGAAGAAAGACCAGAATGTGCAGGAAATTCGCTTTATTTATAGCCTATTTATTTGGCAACAGCATGACTTGACAACAAATAATATGCGCTAATGTCCTTTGAGGATGTTTACGGCAGCGGCGTGCTGAAAATAAATTTTATGAATAAACATTCCATCTCTTCTCACCTCGCATTGCCTCCTGCTGTAGTACTTGTAGATGTTCTTTGGTTGATTGTCTGGTACTCGGTTGAAATGAAGATCTCTGAAAAGAATCCTTCTGGTGATAACGATCAACGCAAAACAAAACGCCCATGACCAGTAATGGCAGACATGAGTGTTACAATGTTCAACCTAGCAGTTATTCTTCACACATACTCACCTACAGAGATCACACAATCCTTGTCTGTGCTCCGCTAGGTAATGAGTATTTCTCCATTCAAAATATCTGGAAGAGGCCAATTTTTCATGGAAGCATTAAAATGACATACTTTCTGTACAGCTTCGGGTTGGCGATCAGTTTGTGTAGGTACTTTGCCATGTCCGCTGGAGATTTAAAGTCGTCTGCTGCTATGAAAACGGAATCGGGTACTATTCCCTTGAAGTGCTTCCGACGAAGGACGATCGGCACGATGTTCATCCTAAGATTAACAGATTATGCCACTCATTGAACCTGTTCTCTCTTATTTCCAAATTTATTTTGCATGAAATAGTCACATTGAAACTCACTTCAAAGTCTTCCAAAATTTCTCCGTTACATAATCCGTGCACTGTCCGTTCTCGAATGCAAGATAGAAGTAGTGTTCATCTGCAAAATTTAAGCATATGGCGAATTACTTGCAGACAAAGAATCTGGCTGAACAATAATAGCTGTCTGCCCGACAAGAATGGAGCACCGGTACATACCAAGCATTTGCTGTTCGCAATCTTGAATTGTCAGGAAGAGTGGGCTGGAGACGTTCCTAACACAGAAATCGCAGTTGCCATAGCAATCGCCGACCAGTGTTAGAGGAACAGAAGCATTGAGCGCCTAGACTTTGAAAATCAATAATTTCATTTAGTGAAATCGCTACTTCAATATAAGCGCCTCGCTTGGAGTCTGCTCCGCAATTTGATACGATGGCCAGTCCGACTTCCTTCTTCTTTGACAGTATTGAGTTCCACTGAAAGTTAGTTTAGTTGACTACTTTCGCTTGAAAATTGAGACCATTTATTGTTCAAGGCGTTCAATACTCAGATTAGGCAAACCATAGTTTAATTCCACCCGTACCTCATCATCCTCCAGTGGATTCAGAAGAGCGGCGTCCTCTGGGTGAACTGCCTTCTCGATTCTCCCATAACCATGGAAATAGGTGGCCGATTGCCTGTAGTCCAGTGTGGCGTTGAAGAAGTTGGACGGAATCTTAACGGTAAAAATGAGCTAAAGTCAGTTGCTCCCCTATGCTCTATAAATGGCGAAAACAGCGTTGAATAACACATTGAGATGATCAAATCAATAAGAATGACCAACCCTCATCGGTCCATCGATCGCCTCGCCTGTGAAGAATGGCGGCTCGAGATTGAACGCCACGTAAATTTGGTTGGGATATCGAAAGCGGGGCATGTACTTGAAGGAATGATGCTTGTGGAGAAGCATCTTAAAAATAACACTTCCATGTCTTCTGACATGAACACACAGACAAAAACAGTATTCGGCAAATCACGTAAAAACACTCACACCAATGTCTCTTATGTGGAAAATCAATGCGTCTGCGTCACGAACGCTCAAACTAAAAAGCGTTTGTGCTTCTGCACATTTCAACGAAAATCTCACTTTTGTCGATTATACATTTCGCATTTGTATCCACATTTGACGTCCTTGAGTTCGTCAATGTATGTTTCTCGATGAAATACTGTTGTCCATAGTATTATCTTCAATGCTGATCTCAAAACTAATTGAAACGTGCCGCTTGATTACCCTTTTCACATCATTTGAAGTCCTCCGATCGAGGTCTGCAGTGGCAGGTTTACGCAACTGAAATCATCGACATCCACTCAAGTCCAAATGAGAGTTTCTGAATCCGTAATTTTATGCGAAAAAGTTTCCAATTCATCTAATCGCCGAGGAGAGATTGTGCGAAATAACCGCTCATCGGAGGTTATACGAATGAGAAATGAATTTTATCGCACAAAATTAAGTGTTTTAGAATCCTATGTAGTCCAAATGAGGTGGTCCAAGAAGAAAGTTGTTACCTGCTCCCTTGTACTGTAGAACGCTTGATTACGCAAAAGCATCAAAACAGCTCCGACGAAGTACAATCCTACCAGTGCCACGACGTGTTTCTGGATATTTTGATAAACCGGAAATAAAATCAGTAAGCAAACCTGCTTGATAACAGCCACGGCCATCGATGTACTAGTTTTGGCATAGTGAAGTAATTTCGTAGAATTGAGCCTCATAGGTATTAGTGAAAGAGAAAGCAATAGTTGTTCAGAGAAGTACACGCTTTCTCATGGCGACATCTAGCGCACTTGAAACAGGTTCTTTCAATCTCGGACTTCTCAGGATCGTCACATCATACAGCACACTTCTTTCACAGTGCTAATTGTGCACAGAATCTCAACATATTTTCTAAAATTCCTTGTTTGGCAATTTTTTTACATCAACCATGGTTTTATGATAATAGTTCATTCATATTCAACTACACAAATTATTTTGGTATTTGGAACAATCAGGGCAATGATAGCTAATCGTGACGATTATTTCAACAGTATTATATTTAAATTTGTATCATAAAGTTGCCTAAATATCCAACATCCAGGTACATTGCCATTCTTTCATACGTTTTGTAGCCCATTATCTGCCTTCGAGATCCACAAATTACGCCTGGATAGAACTAGTGGTGACTACGCGCGCCGATTTCTCGCTGGCAGCTTCTTATCTGATTTTTCTCATATATTTCGCCCACGTTTAGTGCGGTGGTTCAATGTTGAGGTGCTAGAACGTCTTTGGCATTTTGTTGGTATCAATTATTGTATTTCTTTATACTTTGTTGCAGAACGTGCCTAATGAGAAGTTCTCCCTCTCTACTGGTACTCATTCCGATCGGCTGCTTCATTGCACTGCGTCTTTATCAGTCGTTCATTGTAAGAAACCAACAAGGGACCTTTTGAGAACTGTGTTTCAGGCAGAGAAAGGCGAACGAAATCCGACAGAATGCATGCTGAGGTACTCATCTTCGCTAGATCCAGTGCAGGTGAGGCACAGTTTTGATGGTTACTGTAGGTAAACAACCTTTATTAATTTATTCACGTTTTATATAAACAAGTAGGTAATGTTGTCGCCTGTACTGAATTGACTTCATCATAAATTGTTGTATAATAAGTAGTCAATTGATGGAGAATTTCACTTTGTTAAAGTATTTCATCATCAATACTACATTTATTATATTTTTCACTTTCAGTTCTGGAGGTACATGGTTACAATCGTTAGCAGATGTGCGTACGGTGAATCTCTTCTAAAGAGAGTTGAAGAATACGAAAACTTGGACGAGGCAAAGTTCTATATTCCTGCGATCGGAAGTGAAGCGGTAGGACGACAGACGACATTCAGTAAATAACGAGGGTTTCGTAGAAGCGCCGCAACTGTACTGTGATAACACTTGGAGTTGGAAGGGACATCGAAGCTGAGAAAGCTTTCAAGGTATACACGAACCTTCATTATCGTCATTCAGCATTTCGAAATAGTTTTAAAATCGCGCATTTCTTACTGGTCTAATTTCGACGGAGCGGGTTTCTATCGAAAACAGAGACGCTCGCTCAGCAGAGATTAGAGGAATGGGAAATTAATTTTTTTTACCTATTTAGAAGCACCAATGATTATTAGTGTAGGTAATCGCATGGTATATGGTCATACACCACAGTCCGAGACACACTTATTCCAAATAAATATTCAGGCCGCTCATCCGCACTGTGCATTCCATGGTGCAGATCCAGTGGAAGAGACCAACAGAGACTTGTACACGCAATTGGGCAAATTCTACCATGTTGCTGTCAGCAATGACGCCCCTGAAGCAATGTCCTCCATTTACATAGGTATGGTTTATTTGTCAAGTAATCAACCTATTTGTAGGGGATGACAATACGATAATATGAACTGTCAATATTTATTTCAGACAACGGTTACTTCATGCGAAACGTTCCCAAGGTCAAGCTACTGGCGTTTCTTCACAACAATGTTTCTGCTCCGATCATCGATAACATTCTCATGGACGTCGAGGGGGCGGAGTATGGACTAATCAATGACTTCACACACATTGGCAGCTTATCTCGGAATGGAATCAGTGTCTGTCAGGTGGGGTCAATTATGGCCATTCATCACATCAATAGAACCAATCTTTAGCCAGGTATAGGGCACGCTAAGAACTTACCTCTAATGATTGTAATTACATTTATTGAGATCTCTCATTTGAATTCTCCATCTTAAGCAGTAGGAGAGAATTTGATTTCTCGTTTTCAGTGGAACCTGGAGATTCACGAACCAAACGAGGAGCAAAAGCGAATCACGCACGACTTTTTCCACAGAAATGCCAACCTCGGAAGCTACGTTCCCTTGATATCCAGCGCGAACAGCGACTACAAACACCGCAGGTAACACCAGTCTTTGTTTAATTTAGCCGACTTCTCTAAAAATATTAATCTACGCTGTCGAGTCTAATCTAATGTGTTCAGGATATTCCTCATCAATCGATTCGATGCATCTTGTGCGTGGAAGTATACGTTCTGAAATATATGAAATGTGTCCTTATGAAGCAGCAAATAAAATTTGAACTGTCATGTTTTACCGACATTCTTGCGAGATCTCTCATACGTGTATCTTATTCACGGTGTTTCGTTGTGTAAAGATTTTTCCCACAATGGGTTTGAACAGATCTGTTGTTGGTAAAACGTCTCACGTGTCGTATTCTGAATGTTTACCATGCATTTTGTGCGAAAAGAATGGGATAATATGAGCTTCATGAACATCTTTTTTTATTGTTGTGCTAACAAAGTCCCAGCAATGCTCCCTGATCTGAATTTGGAACGCGGTAGCAGAATTCACCCTTTTATATTAAGATGAAACATCGCGAGCAACCTGACAAGAACGATGGCTGACCCAAGAGTGTTGTTTATACCTGAGAAAAAATAAAGCGAATATATTGAGAAATCGTCTTTTATCACAATTCATGGATATTTACACGTGTGTTTGTCATTGTGACCGGTTTGGTTGTAATGCCAATGAATTCAATAGAGTTCGTTAAACAGAGTGACTAGGCAGTACGTATTATTTGATGCTTCAATCATCAATTTGTGCTCAGATTGGTTCCTCGCTTGTCGTGTCAGCACTTCCAGCAGACTGAGGACAGCTGCGAATTTGGCCGGACCCGAAAAGTCTGTCTCTGGCTGAAATGAATCAATTTTCTCTTCGTTTGTCACTCCTATGCAGCTGATTAACAAAACGAACTCGACTCACGCTATAGTTGATGCAGCAGTCGGATAGCTTGTTGAGACATTTCAACCTCTCCTCCTCCAGCATTGCCCTCGATTCCGCGGAAATGCCTGGCACATCTGAAGAAAATCGTATTGCTACTGAATATCAGACAGAGTTTCTTGCCTGGATTGCACACTATCATGCACTTGAGAAGGAGATATTCAGCCTCATTTAGCTCTATCCTCCTCATTGGCTCCAAAAGAGCGTTGATGATATGGTTAGGAAAAGCGATCGGGCTTGAAAAAGAGACGGTTATTATCTTCCATTAGAACAACACTCGGGGCAACTAAATCGGTAAATCTGTCTTCATTTTCTCCATAGAGCTGTTACCTATAAATTAGAGAGATAACTGCGCTCCGGAGAAGAAAGGTGAGAAATTTACCAATTTAGAACCACGTTTTCTTATGAGGCTACATACTTCGTGCTTGCGTCTGTTCCATCCGGATATGCAATGTCTTTGCTGCCACAACGATGGGAGAAATATGCCTGTGTCAAGTTTGCACACGGAAGGACCACCGCTTTGAGCAATGTCTTCTGCAAAGGATCTTTTGTACATCTGCCCTTATCCGTTATCTCAGGTCGTCAGTTCTACTTCGATTTTTAGCGAAAACAATACCTTATCTTCCATTGGCAATTGGCCGAAGACGGGAAATAACTTTGCATATTCAACGACATAGATGAGATCCACGTATTGCCACACCTGGACAATTTGTATCTACAAGATATTATAGAGAGGATCTTACCTTCCGTAGCATCCTCAGTCGATTCTTGTCCCTTTCTTGTGGAGAATACACTTCGTGCAGTTGTTCCAGGGGCTTCTCAATCAATTCCTCTAATCGAATGCCGCTTTCTGGAGATGGAACGATTGATGATCTAAAAACGACATTTTTTCCTTTTCTAGTAGGAATGCACTTACCTTCTCAAGGCAGTATGATGGCACTCGGCAGTGTTGAGAAAGCTGATCAACTCATTTGATTCCGTTTGCTGAAACACCTCTAGTTGAAATAACGAATAATATCTTTGCATTTATCGATTCACGAAGAATATGAGAGAACAAAACAAAACATCAATGAATGAATAAATACTAAATCAAGTACCGTGAAAGGCTCCGTGAACGCGGTCCTCCATGCTCGATCATTCTTGTACTCATGATAGCGTTCGGTGAGCAACGACTGCAGAAATCTGCTCCGATTCTCAGGTACACCGACGGCTGAACCAATGGTACGTTAGCGAAGACTATACAAATAGTATATGTGCAATTGGGGGAAGCACGCACAAATGCAAGCACTTTTTTCTTTTTTGTCTCTCAAATACTTGCATTTTGCAGAACGAAAAGGATTTGGCGAATGAACTTGTTTGCCCGAATGCAGGTATTGTGGACTCGTATAAGTATTCATTCTCATACCTGTAGGATTCATCGCCACTCCTTCTGTATCCTTGCCAACGAATCGTAAAAGTCTGCACCAAACGCACCTCATTGTGGCAAGGTCTCCTCCTAAATATCATATCAATTCCTTTTTCCCGTTACCTATTTTCAATTTTATGCAGAGGCACTGTGCAGAAGTAAGGGTATTACCATTCAACTCAAAACTTACGATTCTTCCGCGCCTTCAGCTCGCATTTTTCAGAATTTGTGCAGAATACGAGCTCTCCCTTGGTTATCTTCCTCCAAAAGAAGATCTTACACGTGTTGCAGCAAGGGGCCTGAAATGAGTTCTCACATTACAAAAGCATCAATTAATTCCTGCCGATATTTTAAATCCAAAGCGCTCTTTACGTTTTTCCCGACTGTGCTTTCTTATTTTTTCATGTTAATTCGCTGTTTCTTTCCTCTTCACTCATATGATATGTTTCACCAGGATTATAAATAGAAAACAGTTCCGTTGGCACGAATAATATTGCGATGTTGTACTCTGCTGTCACTCTCAACCTTTAGTAGCGTGCTGATGGAATAACTCACTCCATAGTGATGTCCATCAGCCACTCCGTTGCAGAAGACACACTGTCGCGGTCGACTTCTGAAATCACCATAGGTTTCGTTCACTCTAACTATACGTGGTTATCCCAGTCCTTCGCATGAACTCTCACATTTATTTCCTAGGGTGTTACGTTTCAGTCATTTAGTGCAGTCGTCACGTCTCTACTCTCACAGGCGCAACTGTCTATAAAATGCAGACACAAACGCACCTCAGAGAGTAGAGATATGGTGAATTCACTAAAAGAATCGGATGTGATTGCCTATTATTTAATTTTTTTGCTCAAGGCAACGAATTACGTATTCATAGATCTACGGGTGCAATATAAAGTGAAAAACATCAAACCTCTTGTAAGGGCTGTCCTCGCTTGTTTGAGAAAGAGGAGACACTGGCAAGTCAAAACTGCTGCTGGGAGAGGAAGTGAGATAATCAGACGGAATGAACATCTCATCCTCTTCCTTAATATAAAAACAACTTTGCTTATCCTCAGAGGACAAGTGTGAATGAAAGGTTGTGAGGATAGAAATGTCTGTGAGCCTTTAAATCGTGCAATATTATAAACAGCTTCGAAGAACAATCGTCGCAAGGATGATTATTACAGTAGCCAACCTCTACGTAGTGAGTGGAGAGACAACTGTACGGTGTCACTGGTGGGGAATCCATCACAAGAGTAGTTGAGGGCTGTAAGGAAGGAAACAATTCGCAATAGTACTTCTTGGTCAATCACGATTCTGATAGGAGCGAGTGTAATTGTTCGAGCTACAGCGTAGTTCAATCTTCAAATAAGCTAATAGTAGTTGCGTTTGTAAAACTAAGGAAAAGTTCAGAATGTTCTCACGAAAGGATTGTAGCAATGCGAATATAGAGAGAGAGTAGCTGGTGAAGGAAGCGTGGATATCTCAAGATCTCAACGCCTGCAACCCGTTTTGCGGCCGCGCTCTCGACCCCTATTCATTGCAATAGGTGAGAGTGCATTATCCTGGCTCACTATACCGTTTCATTTTATCTGGCAGTAATTAACCTTCAAGGTATCAGTAAATCTCCCACTGGACTCACAACGTGACAAAAGTACTATTACTGTTCTGAAGAGGAAATATATATGCACAAAGAGGCCCTGCAGCATCCAACAATTTCGGAAATGCTCTTGTGTTTAATCCTTTAGCTATTTCGAGGGACTAAAGGTTGTTCGGAGCCGAGAACTATGCTCCAATACTCGTATTTTGTTGTCATACGTGACCACTACCCCGGAAATTCGAAGGCCTTCACGTGTGTGCCTATTGGATCTTTTCCTACACAATTTATCGGTTCGATCTTGGGGCATCAATCTTGGAAATAACATCTGAATTTTGCAACAGATTATGTATATTGCTGTGCCGCGGTGCAAGGGGGTTTGGAGGCGAGAGGGATCGAGGCTGGTTCTGCATGAACGAGAGCAATACCATTGTGCTACGCCTCCGTTGAGCTGCCTAGCCTCCCTAGGACTCAGATATCTCTCGGGCCAGGCCATGTCACTCTACATGTCTCCCCTCCACCATCCGGCTTCCACCGAGGCGACTACACCACCAGTCAGCACATAAAATGCACTGTCCACTCTCAAGTTCTTAGATTTCCATGGAAGATTGTGGAACCTGGCGTCATTCCTGGAATCCAATAGTGACGCGAATATTTTGTTCGGAGATTTTCTGGAACGATGCAGCATGGGCATTGTGAACATATTCTACCCTCACGTCATTCCACGAACACAACTAATTCACTCAGGAAAAGAAGGGACTTGCAAAAGTATTAATTTTTTCCACCAACTTCGTAGCTCGATAACTGAGTTCGCCCTAACACTCCGATGCACGTCTGCACAATTGTTATGGGACCACAATTTTCACAAATGCACAATAGTGTTATCGTGGGTAAGAGATTGTGGGAAGAGAACATCTTCCTGGCCCAATTCTATGGACTACTACCGTAGTTTATCACAATTCTGTAAAGAATTAATTGATCAAATAGCCGAACTCATATTTGAAGCCTTTATGAATTGCACTATCGATTCAGGATCAACACTCTTTAATGGACAATCTCAATTTCCTTGTGAGTACTCGTCATAGAGAAGGCATTCGGCGTGAAATTTGCGACTAATGGATGACTATCATTGATTCCCACGACGTATTCTCTGATTCAGATAAATATTTTATCATATTGTGTGGTGCATCGGAAACCGAATGTGTATCTTTTTTTCAGTTTTTTTTCGTTTTCGAGGAAGAACCGGACCATCCAAGAGGCGCAAGTAAGAGCTAGAATAATGCGAGGAAGTGGCGAATGAAAATTTAGAATAAAATGGAGAATATTTATAACAGTATACCGCATTCAATATAATAATCTAAACATAAACACTATTTATTATGTAAGTCTTTCGAGCCCATATCATCCATTGCTAACTACTTTTTATGTTCTTTTACGGGATCAGTAATAGGAATCTCGCGTGAAAAAATGCTTGATCAACGGGTACTTTCACATCTTGTCGTCCACTCAGACTGTTTGATATAATGAGATCAACTGAATGTGAGGTTCATATATTAAAAGGGACCAACATCTCAAGAGCTTTAATTGTGCGTAAGAAGGATCCCATATCACGCTTCGGCATCTCGAATGAGTACTCATTTTCCACCGTATTTACCACGTTTCACCGTCAACCCAAATCAATTCTAGAGTTTATCGCTGCATGTGTCTCAGCAACTGGCATAATATTGATCCATTGACGTCTTTTGTGAAAGCCGAAATGAAGGGCTGCTTGCGCCCCGGGTAAAACAAGTAAGTACTCGTGGCTGAGAGATGTCCTTGCTCCGCTTAGATGAAAGTGTCTGATTGCGGCGAGAAGTGTCTTACAAGGGTCGAGAGAGCTGTACCGCTCTGCTCCACCCTCATTGACTGCCATATCACCACCCAATTCAACTATGTTGCTGTTTCCGGATCTTCATCAGGCCGCAGGAACCCTCAACGCCGTCGCATTGGAATCGACTCAACCTGGTAGGCCTTTCAATCACATTCTGCAAGAATGCGTTTCACTTTTCGATTTTACTGAACAAATAACGATAGACAAGAGCATCAACAAGTGTGTTGAAAACACGGCGATTATAGATTCCCAATACCTGAATCTAGTGCAACACCCATCTATGCTTCAACTCCTTCGACACTTTGCAGTCCCGTCTACAAGCCTTAAAGGTGCCTATTATCAACGTTTTCACCTTGTTTTTCTTTTTTATCAGTATCAAGACATAAGGAAATGATCGCGAATGCGCCGTTGATTTTGCTTTCTTCCCCCCCCCCAAATTATCAACCATAAGCGAACCGTTCATAATTTCAGACTCGACGATCCACAATCCAATCATCCCTGTTCCTACCGAATGCTCTAATTATTCTGAAGATGAATTTTCTCCTGTTTCTTCTTCAACTGCATCCTTGCTACATAACAGTAAGATTTCTCATTTCCTTAGTTATTCCAACCTTCGGAAACATTTTTACACGTATAGTAACGTTGATGACTTGCAGGTATGCATTCGTCATTGATTCCTCTGATCAACCTTCTCAACCTTTCTACAATGAACGTGAATCCGTTGGCGTCCATCATTCATAATAGTCTGGCAGAGGCACTCATTCCTTCAGTTCTCCTCATGCAAAGCATGCAAGGTATAAATTATAATACAGCTAAAACAATTTAACCGATTTAGTTTCATAAACAAAAACAGCGTTTTTCGTAGAAATCACAGAAATAAAAATTTCAGGTTCTGAGCAGAATGTGGACGCTCACGCATCATTACGTGCAGAAGGTCTTCAAGAAATGATGATTAATCAGGCTGCCTGCGACAAGAAGATTCTCAAACAGTACACTTTCTAAATTGATATGTGATGGCTTTCCACTGAGGAAATGCATGTCCAATCGTGCCAATGGGTGAATGACAATCGCGCCATGATTAGTTGCGCAGTAATGATGAAGTGGACAGATGCACCATCTGAATGCTGAGAATGATGGGGCATGTGTCCATTTCACCATTCTTTACACTCGTGTCGTTCACCCGTGATAACATGCACTCCTTCAGTCTTCGCAAGAGCAACTTCGCCTGTACTATCTGTCCTCGGACGTTCACTCGCCAGGCCCGACTGCAGTCTCACATGTGCACGCACACAGGAGAGAAACCATTCGCCTGCTCCAAGTGCACGTATCGATCGGTACGTGAGTTAAGCCCACTAATTTCATTCCGTAAGCCTACATAGAAAATCAGATTATTTGGAATTCATAAGCCATTAAGTAGTGATCTTTCTATCGAAGTTTCTTTTAGTGCCGAAAAGACATGATGACCAGACACGTCGCTACTGTTCACAGGATCGATAAGTAAATGCACTCATTTGAAGCGTAGATAAAGTAGTCGATTATTCGGTGTGCAATCAACTTTAGACGCGGTGTTATTTCACTTGTTCTTTCAGTCAGTTCTTCCGTTGTAATTCGATGTGTTTCGGTGGTGTTAATTTCAGAATTGTTTACGGTTTATATACAATATCTATGTGATATCGTGTGTACAACACACTGAAAATGTTCAATTGTGAAAATAAATGTGTACGACTGAGTAAAAGGCTGATACTAACAGGAGTCTGCCTGTTAGCCTGTACCCTTGCGTTGATCTCCGGAGTGTGTTCCAATGGAATGAGATTTCCACGAAATTTGTCTTGTTTACTCTTCAAAATTGAACTAGGCAATATTACAGTTTTAGACCCCTAGTTCATTCATTTCTTGCTCCACTTTTAGGAGTTTAATTTCAAAAATCACGCGACTTTTCTTCAAAGACAATGAATTGGATGAAATGGATTGCATTGGACGTTAATCATTTGTACACTTGTAACAATTCTTCTCGCCATTCTTCATTCGTACGAAGAATAGTCATTGTTCGAGATTTCTCACAATGCCCATCCTGATTCAACGACTAAAAAGTTTCAGAGAAAGGATATCGCTCTGACGGAATCTATGTAAGCAAGCATCTCTTACTGACTTGAATGGTAGTGGATGAGGTTTCATGAAAAAATACCTAATAGTAGTGTTGTGCGTTTGAGTGTTGAATGATTGTGGAATGGGGGAAGGGATAAACTATTTTTCCCTCCCATTCAGTGAATGATCTGATGTCGTTCCCGCCATTCATGAATTTCTGCCCTGTGGCAATAATTCTTTGAATGATTGGTTGTCCATGTGAGGTGACTCCGCTGCACAGACCACAGTACAGTCAATCTTCTCGAAGGCCTTACAAAAGCCAGCCATCGCATATTAGAGAATTCCCGTGATCATCCCTCTTCTCTACCAATTGCTTGATTACCTGGATATCTGTAGTACCTAGAGTGCCCTTTCCTGAAGCCAATATGTGGTATTGCCAAACTTTGCTATATATTCATTTAGTTTGATTTTACTCCGAGATATTGAGAGCAGACTCGAAATGGCAATATAATGCTACAAATGTACACGTGTAAGTGAAAGTTTGCATTTCTAAAATTTTACTAGCAATTGATTCGATATGCTCATTCTATTCTTGATCGCATTTCATGTATATTGGTGTTCTCTAATCAGATCATTTTACCGGGACTTGACGAGCGGTCGTCAATGCTTGCAATCATTTCAATTATTGTCAGAGCGGATGAAATGAAAAATATTAACTTTCTTATCGATATGCAATGATGTCCAGATAAGAAATTTCGTAAATTTATGCATGAAATAACTGCTTGAAAATGTTATCGACAATGCAAGCATCGGAATGAAAAGGCCATGATTGCTGAAGGCGAATCGTTTGTCAACAAGCAGTGACTTAATTTTCGTGGTTCGAATGCTATCTAGAATAAAATTGCTAATGTCAGTAATCGACACATTTTATATATAGCTCTAGGGCCTGAAATCCTCGTCGACTATACGAGTTCTCCTCATTCATAAGTATCCAATGTGTCACGCTAATTTGCACATTTGCACTCTCCACTCGCCCATATTTTGCATGATCATCCAATGTCTCATTCGCAGACGAATAGATTATTTCACTTCATTCACTCATCTTCACTCGCTCTCGACTACTCGGTCGCCTCTTCTTCTCCATGAGCCAATTGGGCTCGATTCACGTCGAGTTTTCGCTCATTTTGGCTCAAAAATAGCTCTAATAACTGAAAAATCACTCTATTTTGTGCATTTTAATACGGAAAAATCAAGATATGTATTATAAATGTGAGATAATAGTAAAACGCAGGGTCTGACGCCTAAAGATTGCTACGACGAGCTGCAGAGGATGGTGGAGGTGTGCGTGGTGAACGCGGAGGGTGAAGCGATTGGAGAGGGTGAGAATGCACAACGGCCGCAGCGCGATCCTTCTCCCTTTCCCTAGATCATGAGAGAGGATAGAAGAATGGGGTTAAATAACCGTGTCATGACCGCGACGCATGGCTTCACGCGTTGCGGTCAGGGAATTGCTTTAATCGATTGGATTCAGAGAACGAGGAGAAAGCAGCGCGAAGAGGAGAAGATCTCGCTCACGCAGCAGAGGGACGTCGAGAAGCGCAGTGTCGGAGGAAGTTCGTCCTAGTGCAAGACCCGATTGAACTACAGTAATCCTAGCTACCGCAACACTGATCCGACTGATCTGTTGATCGAAATTACTCCATCAGATTATGACACATTTGACCCAACAAACCTACCGTAATCTAGGCGTGAGCTCAATGACGATGAGTGACCGTATGCGTGGCCGCATGCTGACCGACGCCGCACCCGACCAGAGCTATGTGCTCGTACCGAAGGCAAGCGACCGCAACGCGACTGCGACGCGTTTGACTACTGTATGTCTTCGTTGCAGGACACACGGCGCAATGTGCACGTCTTCGAGGATCTACCGTGAGTGGGAGTTGCCTGTTGGAAGTTTGAGAAGAAGCCACGAAAAAAGGAAATAAGATTGAATGAGAAAATATTTGATATCACATTAGATTCTCTTCTCAACTGAGGGACTTAATCGATATAAATAGTCTGTTTACAATCATCATTAAATCAGGAAAGGGGAATGAGGCTTGCTTAGCAATAAATAAACGAAGCAGTTCTTTCAGCAAAGTCCGTCTCGGCGATTCCGACCTCGAATGGGCGAAGGGTCCGCTTAATGCACATGTAATACCGAAGACGCGATCGATCACTTAGATACAGTAATCGTCAGACCTCTATTGTCGATCGGTCTACAGTACCCTTCAGGCATTGTCCCCTGTCATCCCTTCTTCTCTCCACTCCGATGCGTATCGACGTCCTTGTCTGGCACTCCATTCGAGAACCACTCCAATCTGTCCTCCAAGATGTAGGAAATCTCAAATCTACAAGAATCACTCAGTGATACACTTCTCGAAGAAATTGTTTGTAAAAAGCAACTATATAACACAGTACTCATTGTAATACCCAATCCTGAGAAACCGGATCAGTAGCCATGACGATAGAAATAGCGGGAAGACACCGCACGAAACGCATTTATTAGCACTGCGGGTTATTAACATTGTGTTCTATCAGGGCCACTGAGAACAGCACCACTACGAAGAGCAGCACCAGCGTTCAAGGTCGGTTTCTGTGGTTAAATTAGGACGCCCATGATATAAATCTGTCTTCGTTGAACTACCATATCCTTTCAGTGAACAAGATGGTCGTCAAGATGAGCGGCAAGGAGGCCGAGTTCGGCATTGCGCTCACGGTGAGATCATGAAAATGACCTAATTTGCTACCGTATCGACCGTGTTTTGCTTGGCCCGGCGACTATCCTGATTGAACTACCGTAACGTTCAGTTCGCCACTGGACGCAATTCGGATAAGTACAGGTTGTCGATGAGCATCGTGGTAGAGGGAGAGACTGTGAAGAGGATCCACGTCAATGGACGACTCTTCGAGTATGCAGAACCCCGACCGCGACGCGTTGACTCAGGCGTCGCGGTTAGACTTAGCCATCCAAGCAAAATACATTTCAGAGCACCGCCACACGACGCATCGAATAATCCAGGTGTGTTACGAGTTTGACCTCGTTGAACTACATAATGATCTGGAGGATTACCGTATTCTCCTAGGCAAGGGAGCAATACATGCTTCTGGCAACGAGGGCATGTTCGACGTCAAACTTTGGGTAAGAGGTTTGGTCCTACGAACTACCGTAATCATTGCAGTGTGCTCCTTGTCATCCAAAAAGTATATCACTTACAGATGTTACGATGACAGGCGAACAAGAAAGTATGGTATGACACAAGCTTTAAGAGAAAGAGTATGTTCATAAAGTGCTGATGGACTTTTAGAAAGCTGGACCTTTGTGTCTGGTGTACTTTCCATGTCAGATGGCGACTTACGATATGATGTAAGATTGGCCAGAAAGTCTGAGATCTCATAGGAGGGCCGTACTTCCTCAATATAGTGGGGGTAATGAACTGTTCTAACCTGCCTAGTCTCATCCGAGAAGTTGTCTATGAGGATGAGAGACGACTACTCATATTCAGAAGAGACAAGGGAGGTTGGAATTGCTCATGAACTCCACTCTTTTCCTCATCCCCATTCCTGTCTGTACCAGATTTGTGCTAAGGAGAGAAATCGCGAGGCACAAAGGTCCAACGCACTTTCATTTTATCTTCAATCGCACAACCCGAGCTGGAGGATCAAGGCCCTATTTCCCTGTTCATTCTGCTCCCCTTCTTTCAAAACTGGCATTTGGTGTGCTTTCCATGTTCATTTTGTCGGGCCAAACGCACAACACTTAATGTACAATTACGCTGCACATTTCGCCACATTAATTTTTCATTCCCTCAATGCACTGTGCGTTTTGTGGGCTCTCGTACTCATGCTTCTCGTGCATGTAATCGTTTGCAGATGATAACAGCTCACAACTTCGCACCTCACGCACCTCCGCTCTTCTTTCCGATGCTCAACCAAGGGCCTTTGATTCTGAGTCAAACGCCATGCATCAGCAAAGCTCCCGGCATTGGTTAGTGATTCTGGAGTATAAGGGAAATTGAATGAGTGGCTTTTCAGAGCTACAGTCATTTCAACCAATTCCGTCATTGCATCCCACGATTCATGGATTGATTCATTTGCCGAATCTTCAACTTCAACCTCTTCATTTCCCAATTTCCCAACTGGAGTTAGCCCGCCCTTCGTTCACATACACACCCAACCATGCAAAAGGTAACTATAAATTATGAGAAAATTCTAATCACCACGCTCTTTGAGTTGCACAGCCATCGCCGTTTTATCCGATGCTTCATGTGATTCCAACTACTCACACCACTGTCATGCCAAGTATCCACCAATGTCCTCAACACACATCAACAGTTGACTCTCCTCTCAAGGAAGAGAACAGTTCAACGGACGATTCTGCTTCATGCAGTCCAGCATCGACTGGTAGGTGATTGGACAACGACACAAAGTATAATCAGTCCTTTGAAGATTTATCCAACGACCAAGGTGGCAGTTCTTCCCTCACAGTAAGAGAAATTCTCGAAAAGAAGAAGCGAAAACGGTAAGTTCCAGATTCATGCTTATCAATGGAATTACGAAAGTATATGGTATGACATACATATGAAGTTCCTTAATTTCAGTCCTCGTAACATCGCATGTGACCTTTGCGACAAGATGTTCTCCCGTCACAGTCACATGGAGTCCCACAGAAGGACACATACGGGGGAGAAGCCATTCAAGTGCCTCGCTTGCCCCTTCAGAGCTGTAAGTCAAGTCCTCTTCAGTTGAGAATTAGGGAAGTAAAAAGTTGCTTGGACAACATGACTAAACTATGCATATTATTGGGTAAAAGTGTTCCAAAAGCCACTAATGCCGTTCTGGAATAACTCTTTTCGTCAAGATCATCAACGCGGAGTGGTTGTCTCTACTAGCAATAGACATCCGCTCCGCGGAGAATGAAAGAATCAGAAATGAATTTGACTACCGATTTAGAAACCCTCTTGCATAGGTATTTAGTAGGGGCTACTCAATCCTACTGAATTATTCATTTTCAATTGAAATTGTAGCGTCGTATGGACGGTGTTCTTCGTCACTGCGACTCTCACCACCTCAAACATCTCAAGGGAAAGATCAAGTATTTCGGCAAGAAGCCAGAAGAGCCGATAGTCTTCAAGTAAACATCTCACTAGGATTCTTGTTTTTTCTCAACTCTACCGCTCAATGTATTTCACGATATTTATTGATGCTGCCTTTCGGGAATTTCTGTTTTTCGTGATGAAACATTGATTGGTAGAACTTATTAGTAGTTCAACTGGTGTATCGCTGAACAAGGTTGCAATTCGTATTTAGTGCAAAAGTTTCCGCTATGGGTAGACAGTGCAATATCATAATAGGATCGAATAAAGTTACTTTTTATTGACAGTTTTTTATTATACTGTTTTGATTCACTGACACGTGTTCAATGTAAGGTATTCTCATAATCATTTATCGAATCGTTCATATGTAAATCCGTCTGTCGTTCTTCCATGAGGCCAGCTCCAGTCGCTCAGACAGTGAAAATGAGCTTTGCTTTGTTTTATCAATTATTGAATGCAAGCGATAACAATAATGCTGAAAAACTCTGTTAATGTTACTTACAAGACATCTTGATTTCTTAGCTTGACGCTGTCTGCGCACATAATTTACACACCCGCCGCCCAGAAAGGCAACCTTGCAGATTTTTACGTGCGATAAACGAATTCTTTGCAGACACCCAAATTAGTTCAATCGTCAATTCGAGAACAAAATTTGAGCAATTTCGAATTATTGAACTGTATGTTTTTGGGACCAAAACTAAATGAAGATGTCCCGTGTGAAACGTTCAATCGTCTTTGCTTAAATCCAGTCCCAAAATTCAAGAATACTACTGTTTATCGCAATGTGTCTCTTTTGTGATACAAAGAAAGAAGAGGGGAGAAATGGGTAGAGAATGACAAGCAGAATCATATATCTTGATTTATGCGATTGTATACATCGTTAGTGTTTTCTCAAATCAAAAGCACTTAGTTGGCACAATGTATCATAGCAACTAGGGTTTCTAAATCAGTAGTCAAATTCATTTCTTATTCTTCCATTCTCCTCGGAGCGGTCAGTCGCTCGTACAGGCAACCGCTTCGTGGTGAATGGAAGAATAAGAAATGTATTTGACTACTGATTTAGAACCCCCTAATAGCAACATAACAGCATTCGTCACGGAAACTGTTGCTTGAAAAATGGAATCAAAACTGTCAGAAATAAGCCGGAGAACTATGTTTAGGGACCGCAAGGTGTCTGACCAATTTTTCTTCTGGACCATGTACGTAGGCTCGAATGATAGCTCTGGGCCTCCGTTACAGAACCTTTTTTCCGTTTGGCGATATCTTTTCTCTGCGCTGAGATATTGGCCGTAAACGAGCGCGAAACGCATCAACAGAGCGACCTCGAAAGTTGAAAATCGCTCCCTCTCCCTCCCCTTATTCGGTCATGGGAACTCTTTCCTCAGATAATATCTGATATTGTTGTTATAAAGTGGTAATAGAGAAGAGGCTGGAGGTCCAAATTTCACATAAAATACGCCCATTACAAAATTAAATTTTGCAAAACAATCATCTCGTGG
>JACMIF010001462.1:0-19658 GCA_014805445.1 Diplogasteroides magnus | reverse complement strand
TATATTCCATGCACGACATTCTGACAGTAAAGACAGTAGCTAGCACCTCAGCAACGATCCTCATCTCGGGAGCCTTGTTCTCTTCCCCTGTAGCAGCCATGGTGTGGGAGACTGAAAACGGAGTTAGATACAGATAGATATTTATACGCATTGAGACAATATAACCTCAAAACGTGGCAAAATCAGCTATTAAGAATAGATATGGTTTAGAAGGAGGAACGAGTATCATTGAGATCACGTGTAGAGTTTGTTGCATTGTGAAAGGGATCGAGGATGAAAGATGCATCTCAACTACACACAACTTCGTGTAGAGTTCCGATTGTCCAGATGCTTCTTTGGAACAGTTTGTACCGTGATTCGTCAACTTTTTCCTCATTATCTTTTCGTGTCTTCATCTCTCAGCTAGGGAATACCCTCCTCAATCTCGTCGAAGGGGGTGGTCTCACATTTCGATAGACGACTGTTCGGAAGAGATTGGGGGAGGTTAGACAATTCCATGATGCGTTACCTACACTCAATGGAAGTGAATGCACAGCGGCACTGTGAACAATACACAATAAAAGGACTTCCAGACCCAGAGGAAGACACGATTACCTCAGTGTTCCATCGTCCCTACTACGGTAACTGCCATGAATACTGTAATCCTGGCCGCGCTTGCTGCTTCCCTCTGCACTGTTGCGTACGCACAGTGCGGAACAAGCGACCATGTCAAATGAGATTCTCTTCCAATCTCTTACCGTATCCCCTGATACCACAGTATTCTATCCAACAGTATTCTCATTCAGTTGTGCCGCTTGGACATCTCGTGGTTTCTGTACCAACACCTTCTACACGACGGCTCAGCGTCAGCAGTACTGTGGGCGGACCTGTGGTCTGTGTGGAACATCTTCAGGCTGCACTAATTTGAGTCTCAAGTAAACGGCAAAAACAAGCCACAGTCACTAATCAACGCAACTTTCAGCTGCGCTGCTTGGGCGAGAAACGGTTTCTGCACGAGCACCTTCTACACCGCAGCACAGAAGAATCAGTACTGCTGCAACACTTGCGGAGGTGCCGCAGGTCAGTAACATCCGCCCACTGGTTGCTGTATTGTCACCGTAATCCTTTCAGCAACCACCACGGTGGCCGGCACGACGACCGTTACCGGTACTACGGTCACCACTACGGCAGCTTCAACCACCACCTCATAATGAGGAAGAAACGGAAGAAGAATATATACCTATGATCACCACATATACCATTTGTCATAACACAATCTAGTAGAATAAAGGGCTAGTCAAGCAAATTAACGAGGCGTTCGATGTTGCACAAGCATAATGGAGAGGAAGTTCGAAAGAATCGGTTGTCCCGCAACAAAAAGGTAACCGATATCGGTAATATCTACCGCTCCGAATAAAGACATATTAAAGACACTTTTTCAAGAGGCTCTTTTCATCTTTATCCATAGTTAGATCTGTACTCATAGTCTACAAATAACAAAGAAGAGGGGAAAAGATACACGTATTCGGGCGAAGGAAAAAACGTTATCTGTAACAACATTCGCGTGGATACGATACAAAACGCAACAAAAAGATAGTTAACAACTACGATTCACACCTATTTAGCCTATTGAATAGTTACGTGACTAGCAACACTCCAACATACACATGGCATTACTCGATCGGCCTTCTCTCAAAGGATTCTCTCATTCTACCGTACCCCTAGACTGCCATAACCCTCTCTACTGTTGCTTCTTCGTCCTCACAGACTCGTCGTTCTCTTCGATATATTCCATGCACGACATTCTGACAGTAAAGACAGTAGCTAGCACCTCAGCAACGATCCTCATCTCGGGAGCCTTGTTCTCTTCCCCTGTAGCAGCCATGGTGTGGGAGACTGAAAACGGAGTTAGATACAGATAGATATTTATACGCATTGAGACAATATAACCTCAAAACGTGGCAAAATCAGCTATTAAGAATAGATATGGTTTAGAAGGAGGAACGAGTATCATTGAGATCACGTGTAGAGTTTGTTGCATTGTGAAAGGGATCGAGGATGAAAGATGCATCTCAACTACACACAACTTCGTGTAGAGTTCCGATTGTCCAGATGCTTCTTTGGAACAGTTTGTACCGTGATTCGTCAACTTTTTCCTCATTATCTTTTCGTGTCTTCATCTCTCAGCTAGGGAATACTCTCCTCAATCTCGTCGAAGGGGGTGGTCTCACATTTCGATAGACGACTGTTCGGAAGAGATTGGGGGAGGTTAGACAATTCCATGATGCGTTACCTACACTCAATGGAAGTGAATGCACAGCGGCACTGTGAACAATACACAATAAAAGGACTTCCAGACCCAGAGGAAGACACGATTACCTCAGTGTTCCATCGTCCCTACTACGGTAACTGCCATGAATACTGTAATCCTGGCCGCGCTTGCTGCTTCCCTCTGCACTGTTGCGTACGCACAGTGCGGAACAAGCGACCATGTCAAATGAGATTCTCTTCCAATCTCTTACCGTATCCCCTGATACCACAGTATTCTATCCAACAGTATTCTCATTCAGTTGTGCCGCTTGGACATCTCGTGGTTTCTGTACCAACACCTTCTACACGACGGCTCAGCGTCAGCAGTACTGTGGGCGGACCTGTGGTCTGTGTGGAACATCTTCAGGCTGCACTAATTTGAGTCTCAAGTAAACGGCAAAAACAAGCCACAGTCACTAATCAACGCAACTTTCAGCTGCGCTGCTTGGGCGAGAAACGGTTTCTGCACGAGCACCTTCTACACCGCAGCACAGAAGAATCAGTACTGCTGCAACACTTGCGGAGGTGCCGCAGGTCAGTAACATCCGCCCACTGGTTGCTGTATTGTCACCGTAATCCTTTCAGCAACCACCACGGTGGCCGGCACGACGACCGTTACCGGTACTACGGTCACCACTACGGCAGCTTCAACCACCACCTCATAATGAGGAAGAAACGGAAGAAGAATATATACCTATGATCACCACATATACCATTTGTCATAACACAATCTAGTAGAATAAAGGGCTAGTCAAGCAAATTAACGAGGCGTTCGATGTTGCACAAGCATAATGGAGAGGAAGTTCGAAAGAATCGGTTGTCCCGCAACAAAAAGGTAACCGATATCGGTAATATCTACCGCTCCGAATAAAGACATATTAAAGACACTTTTTCAAGAGGCTCTTTTCATCTTTATCCATAGTTAGATCTGTACTCATAGTCTACAAATAACAAAGAAGAGGGGAAAAGATACACGTATTCGGGCGAAGGAAAAAACGTTATCTGTAACAACATTCGCGTGGATACGATACAAAACGCAACAAAAAGATAGTTAACAACTACGATTCACACCTATTTAGCCTATTGAATAGTTACGTGACTAGCAACACTCCAACATACACATGGCATTACTCGCTCGGCCTTCTCTCAAAGGATTCTCTCATTCTACCGTACCCCTAGACTACCATAACCCTCTCTACTGTTGCTTCTTCGTCCTCACAGACTCGTCGTTCTCTTCGATGTGGTAGAATGAGGGTGGATCGTAGAAGTCACAGATGGCACCCACGGAGGGATCTCGGCCCTGCAATACAATACTCTCAACAAATCACAAGAGTGGACAAAGGGAGGATGACTTATGCACAACCGACATAGTAACAACTCTGTAAAAACTCGATAGAAAACGTTGTACAAATGTCGGTTATGCATTTTTGACCCTCCCGAGGACAAATGAATACATCCCCCCATCTTCGATATGATCATTTCTGATTACTCATTTAAATATTACTCAGTTTTCATTAATTACAATTTTGATTACTCATTTCCAATTTAGTTTTTTATATGCCAATCATTAATTTTTGACAATGTAGACGATATCGAACTAGCAGCGAAAGAATAATTTTTTTAGTGTTATACATCTGCACGGATGAAAGGCAAGTGCGCCATGGCCATTTGCGCCACAGTGGTGAAATGGCCCCATAGCGCCATCGTTCTCACTATTTTGACGGTGCATCTGTCCATTTCACAACTGCGGCACAAATGGTCATGGCGCAGTTGTCCTTCACCCATCTGCACACCAACCTGGAATCTCCTGTACAATTCCTTGGCGACATCTCCACTTCCTCTGTTGAGAATAGTCGTCTTGAGTCTCTCTCCAGTCCTCCTCTCGTTGTTCTCGGCATCGAATGTCTCGTGCACATCCAGCGCAAGCATCTGCAGATTACGGTATATCGTAGAGTTTCGAAGAGAAGGTGCCTTTCTCATTCGTCTAATTCTCTCCGACCTGTCATGTGATATACAACCGCTCCGACGGAATTAGAGGAATGAGAAATGCATAAAATTACCGTTTCAGAAACACGAGTAAATGGGAACATATTCGAGATTCAAGAGTAAAAAAGTGGAAAGAGTGGATCGTACTACCATGAATATTCAGCCGGTAACTAGGAATAGAATAAAACTCGATTGTCCAACCTCCGTCCACAGTTTCCTGTAGTGCATTGCCATATGAGGCTGAAGGGCGAAGATGGGAGTGAATGAGCATGGATGATAGTCAGTACGGGCCATCTTCCATGGGAAGTACTCCTTGTATAGCTCACGGTACAAGTCCAGCCAGAACTTGTCCCTGAAGACAACTTTTTCATTGTGGAAATTGAATCAAACTACGTCTTTACTATATTGCAGCGACTCAAATTTATTCAAAGAAATTATTATGTTTAGCGAAAAAAATCGTAAAAATCGTTAGTTTAATTTTTTATAATATTTAAAATATATTTTTAAATAGTAACAGGGATGAAAGTACAAACAATCACAATGTCTCTCGTTATTCGCACACCCTCCTGCACTCACTTTCTGTTCTCCATCTCGTAGATGCTCAGGTCGAAGTCTGCCCAGAAGAGAGTACGGTAGCTCTCCCACAGAGTGGATCGGCACAAGGCAAGCGATGCTGAGTTGGCCTGATCTTCAGACAACGGATTACCGGTCAGCTGCAATTAATCGATAATTAAATCAAATCAATCAATATCAGAAGACTTACAGTATGCGCAGAGGAAAGAGCCTGTAGGAGGTTGGGCTTGTAGATGAAGAACTGGAGGAAGGAAGGGAACATATCAGCGGCGTCCCAATCAGAAGCGTAGAATGGTGTCCTGTGAGATTTGTGTTTCAAAGAGCGATGAAGTTGGTGCATTCATTCGGTGATCAATGATGATAAGGGTAGGAACTTCAAGAAAAAGTACATTTTTTGTCGTCTAATTCACTCGGAGCTGTTGTCCATCACATGGGAGAGACAACCGCTCCGACAGTATTAGACGACAGAAAAATGTAACTTTGTTTGGATTTCTTACCATAATGATGATTCATGCTCTTCGCTTACTCACGTAATGTCGGCCACATTTCTCTAGGATCTCTTACAAAGCTCTGCTCTCTAACTACTGCCTAACCGCGCGTGCTTACCATGGAATGGCGATATCCCTGTATGGAGATCGAGACAGCAACAATTGCACGGAACGACCAAACTGAAAGGAGGTCGAGTCAGTCAACCAGAGTAGAGAATTAGGCCGAAACACCGATGCAAATACTTTCAAGTAGACTTTCACTGTTACAAGCCGTACGTACAGTAATGTGCATTACAACCGTAAATACATCTTTAGATTGTTAGAATATGCAGCTCTTGTTCACTCACGTATTGCAGCAGAGAAGTCAATTGAGAGTGGTGAAGTACGGAAGGAGAGGCTGCAAAGGGGACAGCGTTGAGAAATGGTGTTGAATATAAATTATTAATAATTCATTTCATAAAATAAAGCATTACATTGCGTTGGGGCGATCGCAGATCCAATCATGTACACGAGTTTGTCCAATCCACGCTCCTTTGACTCAGCTGCAATTTTAAAGGTTATTCTTCCACTCCAAGGACTCCATTACTTTAGGAACCAAAAAGCGTTGGATAATGCATTATGTATCATTCAAGAGTCGGGAATTTCTTATCTATTGAAATGGAATAACAACATGAACTATAAGGACTCATTGCCACAAGAAAATGCCATGACTCACTTCTACCCAACAATGCATTCCATCCTCCTCTCTTGTTCTCTCTGTCGAAGGGATCGACGTACAGACGACCGAGATGCTCGCCTGCAACAAACAACGCATTTGCATCCGACTAATATATAATTTCATTAAAGAATAAATAAGTTTTGGTACGTCAAGCGCAGTACTAACAGTAGTAAGCATCAACGGAATAAAGCATGGCTTTCGAGGTCGGGTGAGGCACAAGAGCGTCTTGAAGGTTTACGCCATAATGATGAAAAGGACAGGCATGCCATCATTCGACTGCTCAAGTGCCCCATTTCATTATTATGGCGCAAATGTCCATGGTGCAGCAGTCCTACACCCGAACACTCACCAGTTGAGAGATCGGCCACCGCGAACACTCGTACATCGGGATGGCAACGTTCGGGGACGGAGGCTGTCACGTCCTTAAGCACCAAATGTATTATCAGCTAAGTACAGTCCAGCCCAATACCGCATGCGAAAGACATCTCAGGCATTTCTATAGTTGGAAAAGTATAATGACAATTATTAATCACAGCGTTGATTATGTTCTTTTTCTAAATTTCGCATCTTTGCTATGTTGACTGTGTTTGCTGGTTTTTTCGCTCAATGCATCCCTTAAATAATTAAACACGTATTTCTATTCGAGTTATAAGGTCAGTCTGTCACCCGAAGTTCACCTTGAATTGCAGATTGAAGATGTGAGCGACCAGTCCACACAGCTTGTCGAAGGTAGGCCAGAATGGGAAGTGATGCATCAAATCCAGCGAATTCACACTAAACAGTTCAATAAAAACACAACTATTATAAATAAAAAATAATTTAAAGAGTTGGATACTGACTCATAATGAGACTCGGCCTCCTTCCTGCACACATAGAAGAGATCGTGCGGCTGCAGATCAACTCCTGAAAGTGTCGTGTTGCTACCGTATCCAGGGAGAAAAGAATGACTAGGCAACGCATTATGGAACGTTTTTCGTCCATGCGCACCGATGAATTCGTTCCGTAAGAGTAAGACAGACTCACCAATCAATTCCCGTTGTGCGTACGCTGACCATGCTTCAGTCCTGTCGATGAACACTGGACGAATACGACGAACGAGACTGCAATCACACAATGATCAGTGATAATTGGGGTTTCAAAAACGGTAGTTGTATGCATATGTCATTGGTGAGATGAGACGAATGAGAAATGCATACAGTTACCGTTTCGATCAACTCGTTCACGCATTCATAAACTCTAGAGTATTAACTAGAATTTAGAAAAAGAGTCAATTCAGAGAAGAGATAACTGACGCATTGAGGAAGTTTCTGACTGTATCCGGACTTGCTGCCATCTTGTTTGCCAGTCGATGTTCGGCCACACTCGCGTATCCAAGTGTCTTCGACATTCCCTCACTCAACACACAACAATACGAATACCTCCATGTGCGGTCAGGCTGATAGGCCAGTCGAGACCCCGGAATAAAAACTTTTTTGGTCAGTCTGATGACGGTCAGCTTTCACTGCTCGCTCGACGCTGTCTAACCGTCAATTGACTGACATTCTGACTGTGCGTGTACACGCTACATAAAACAAACAGTTGAAATGGGATTACAAATCAAAAATCTAATTCACTAATATACACATTTTGAAGCATAAAACTTACTGTAGGCATTAACATCATTCGAAAAATCGTACTTATTGTGTCGCAGCTCCTCAATGTTGACAGAGTTGTTGTAGAAATCGTGTGAGAAACTGGCCTGCAATTTTACAAAGTGAATTTATTTAAATATGGAGAAAAATATTTTTTTAAAACAAATAAACATAAAAATAAGCAAGGAACTGGACTGACTTTGCTCGTCCACTTCTCCCATGCAGAAGCCCTCAGTTGTCTGTCCCCACAGTACTGCATGAAGGGGAAGATCGAGTGGGGAGTCATCTTTGCCCTCCAAGGTCCCGTTGACCATTTCGATCTGCAAGTATATCAATGACTATCGAGACACGGATTAGATAGCATTCGCAAGATTACGGTCATACAAGGAGGCATGGCTGTGACACGATGACAATGCCATCCTGTAAATATCAGTGAGTGACCCTGCAGGGCAAAAATAGTTCATTTCTATCCATATTTCGCTGTGAGCACCCAGCAAATCAAAGTGGATGGACTTATTAGACACGAATCTTGTCCATGTACGATTACGGTAACCACTCACGGATCGATAGCAAGCTGCTGCAGTACATGAGGAGGGGCGTCCTTGATTGCACCAGGCTCAGAGATGTTGAAGGTGTTCTGGTCGTTCGTTGCCATCACATTCGTGCTGCAAAGAAGTATTAAAATCTATATTTTGTTACAAAACAATGAGAGTGAAAAAAACGAATGAGGAATCCTCACATGTACTTGGATCTGTACTCATCGATGAATCTGTTCCAACTTCCAAGCAATTTTCTCGTCTTATCGTCCGTTCGATCCCAGCCAGATGCCTGCATCATGGACATTATTTAAATCCTGCTAAAAAGCTAACTAACAAAACATATAGAAAACTGGTCGAAAGGCATCAGGGCCATGAATATTTGCGCCATAATTAGTTATGAAATGGACGAAAGAGCGTTGTCATCATTTTCACGGCGCAAGTGTCTATTCCATCATTTTGCGCAAATGTCCAATGTGCTGCTGCCTTTCGCCCAGAAATCTTTCAGCAAAAACACAAAGGCTTGCTCAAAGCTTAAATAGTGTACTTTCACTTCCAGCAGATACCACTCGAGCAGTCTCAACTGCCAGTCAGACAAGCCATCCTTCTTCTCGTACAGTTCCTGAAAGGTATACGGTAATATTTGACTGAAACAGTCTGATTCCCACCGCGATCGCCTTCTGGAAGACTGAACTTGACAGCTTCTCCATGTGGTCACGGGCACACATGATCTTGATCTGAACGAAGAAAAGATGGGGATTCGGACACATTGTGGAATTATGTCTCACTAACTCATAAAAGGGAAAAATAATACGAGTTTGCAGTCAGCTGGATATCGGAAATGGTAGCTCTTACGTGGTGAAGATCTGCATCGAACAGTTTTTTGCTGCACTCGGGCCAGTCTGTCAACATCCTGCAAAACATGGGATTAATTTTTAAAAATAAAAATAATTTTAAAAATTTCTCCGTCCTAAAATCAGAATCCAATGACTGCAGGAAACACAAAATAATATCTCACTTGAGAAGAAGTGTATGGAATGCATAGTCCACTTCGTACTCTTCTGCCAGAAGAGGTTCCACTACGGATTCGAACGTCCGAGGCTCAACGCCTTCCGCTAAAAAGACACAGTGAGATCTCATGCGGAATTATTCCTATTTATAGTAAATTATGTCAAAATTTCCATCCGAACATGTCAATATGAGATTTTATTATAGAAATGACAAAGCACTTACTCTTCTCAAGATGCTCCAAATGTTCCATGCTCGTTGCACCGTACTCCATTAGAATGCGCACGGTGCCTTCGTACATTTGCTGAATTTAAAATTTTTACTTCGTGCAACTTAGGGATCAATGAATATATTCATAGTGTATATTTGAAGATATTTACTTGTGGACTAGCAGAGGAGAGCCTCGGCCAGTCTTCATTTTTAGCGATGTTGTACAAGAACGGATTGTTTTCCACTGTTTCGTCCGGAATCACGGGAAACCTTTAAAAAAACATTTCCTCACAAGGTTCGAATTTTTATTATTGTGAAAGCAGTGGGAAGAAATGGAGTGAATTGGTCAATGATATATCAGAACGCGAACAAAAAGTGACTTACATCACGTAGTATCCGACGACACGAGAAGGAGTCTCGTTGCCCATCTTGAAGAGAATGGAACGACGCTGGTCGACCGAGGGAACAACGTTGGTCGTTGGCTTTAGAAGAGACGACGACTGTCGGCCGGCCAGCAGTCGTTTGGTTGCTGCAGTTTGCAGCAACCGTCGAGCAGGGCTTGCTCGCTGCATGACACTGAAATGGGTGGTATTTGACAGTCAGAGGTGTTAGTTGAGTCCAAAATACGTTAATCTATCCGTTCATATGATAAAATAACGACGGAAACCAGGAATACCAGCAAAAATGAAAAATATCAAAGGAAAATAGCGCTGCAAAATTTGAAATTGGCCTAAATTCCTGTGTTTAGTGGCTGCTATGTTTCAGTACACGGTATTCGCAATAGAGCAGATAATCTGTCAACTTTAATTTGCTCATTCCTGTTCACTGTAGTAGTATCAAGACGAAACAAAATTTTATATTTTATTATTTTTTAAACGAGGCAGTAGGTACGGAAATAATTGACATAATATGTGGCGATCTCTGATATGTATGCTGAACACCGCGAATAGTGAACCCGTCAGATGAGTGTCTGGATGAAGGCTTTTCACTGGGATAAATAGATGACATAATAACTTATTTGAAAGCTCTAATTCCAATGAATAAATATTTTTCTATCGCCTACTCAAGGCTACCCTACGTGCTACCAAACCATCTCTCACACTTCCATTCGCATAATATACAACTCCAGGTCTATAAAGCGCTAGCTGTCTTGGGGCTTGGCTGAGGTTGGGTAGGAATTGAGATGGAGGATATACAATAGGATTGCGATGTAATCTAGGAGGAGTATCAAATTGAAGGAGAGGCTTAGCCTGTACAGGAGTCCTCTGAGGTTGGTCTCGCTGTGGCCTCTGTGTGACTCTGGGTATTGGTGCATCCGCAGGCACTATCTCCGGTTCGATTTCTAGAAGGGAAGCAATCGACGGGGCATTGGGGTGGGCGGGGATGAAGGGGAAGAGGCCGGCAGATGCAATCTTCGACAGACGACGTTCATCGACGGTGAAATCAGTCAGAATGACCATCCGTCGATTGTGAACACTCAGGGAGAGACGGGACAGCTTGACTACTGAAATGAATGTGTTGTTAGAGAGTATGATGTCAGAGGAAACTTGAATGTCAACTTCGAATTACAGTAAGAACATTCTTTGACAACCGATATTTCAGTCTGTCTATCAACGGGAATTTTTATTGAAAACATGAATGAATGTGCAAACCTTGTGGAACCGGCAAAGGGAAGCCGGTGGCCAATAGTTCATTGAGCATTCCTGAATAATATCGAGCTTCATGCATTGGTGGAACGTATTAGGTGTTCCAAATCGGTAAATTTGTGGTCACGTCGGGCTGTTGTCTATCAGCGAGTGAAACACTGCGCTGTGGAGAAGAATGACGACAAATTTACGGATTTAGAACCCCTGTAATGTATGTATGAAGATAGTGGGAAGTACACTGACCTTCAATGAACTGTGCACAGAGGAGTGCAATATCGTCCAGTTCCTCCTTTGTTATCTGCAGTTCTCCATACTTCTTGCTCAGCTCGAACTTGTCTAAGGATATGTTTCCCTTGACGTTGCCTTTCTGAAGAGTGCCAATCTTGTCCTGGAGGAGAGTCAGTCTGCTATGGTTAACAGTGTTGACACTTACTGTTAGTATACGAGATTGATAAGGTTTCGAGAGGGCGATATAAGATGAGTGAAACATAACCTATTTCGCGTACACACTTCCAACCCTACCCACTTCAGTGTTGACAGAGGCTGCAGCAATGACATCCACATCGAACATGGCTATCTGTTTCTTCCTTCCTCCATCTTCAAGGAACAAAGCGAGAATTCCACCCAGTCCCATCGTGATCAGTCCTCAATTATGTTCTATTATTTTATTTATAAAAAAAACAATGTCATCAGATGATCCAATAGTAAGAGTATGGATTCATTGGTATAATTTGTTTATGTCGGTGTAAAGAATTCAATGAAAAGGTGTAATCGCGATGAATAAATAGGTAGAGTGAAAGATACCTCCATTCCTCTCCGTGAACAGAACGGCAGGGGCTCGAGTGGCAGAGAACAACATGGCCAATGTGCGATTGGGATACGTTTCAGCCAACTGTTATAAGTGAGAAACAATAGTTGATGTGGTTTTCAGTAGTCAGTAAATAATCAAAATATTAACAAGTACCTGTGGAATGAGATCTCCGAAGCAGAATGAGTCTGCACAATCAGTCTTGAGAATGGAAGCGGCTCCTGGATTGGACGAATCGAGGTACACACGAAGACGACGTTGTCTGGAGGCGTAGACATTTACAAACTGTGGTTAGTAAATTCGGTTACTTTTCACTTATCCTATATCTCACAGTTATATATCATAGCTTTCGGAAACATCTCTTGAAACATGAAATCGGAGTCGCATAAAAACTGCCAACCATTGCTCATACTCCAGAGCGTTCTCTTTCGTTTAAAAATGAGCTGAAGAAAGAACTGTACCTGAACGCGTGATAGAGCAGAGAGTTGAGAACGAAGTCAGACAGGACGACAGCCAGCATTTCATCTCCCTCAGGGGTAGGAAGAGCGAGAGGAACGGGACCGAATGGAGTCTCTCCTCTACCTAAACTCACACAATAACTCATTTTCTCCAAATCATGGACCAACAAATGCGCACCGAGGTAAGATATCTCTCCCGAAGAACCCAAATCGATTGTGTCATCTCCACAAGCTGGGGACTCCTTTAGTCTGAATGGCTCTGGGTCAAACATGACATTCAGTGAGACTCCTGTTTATGGAACGCATTATGGAATTACCCCTCGGTCATCTTCTTTCTTTTCGATAGACGATCGCTCGAAGGAGATTGGGAGGATAGAAATTCCATAATGCGCATTGCCTACTTCAATTTGTACCTATGCCTACCTGTAATCGATGAAGAAGTCCGAGCCGAAATCCTGAAACGATACATACACTTTGGGATGCTTTTTAGATCAAGATCACGTTTGTTGTGTGTGTAAGATGATGAGAGTGGAATAGCAAATGGCCTCTTGAATGGAGGTCACACAACTTTTTGCCCCTTCTCACAATCTCTCAATGCTAAAGAACAACACCGACACGGTCACACTTCTCCCCCTCATAAGCTGCATTTCAGGAAAGGGAAAAGGAGAGAAGTCGGCAAAATGGTCGAGAATAGATAGTTAACTAGTATGGTTGGCAGTTTGACTACTTTATTTGTTATGTCTGTCAGAAGGTATATCTTCAAAAATATCACAGCCTTGAAAAATAGCCCACAAAGTAGTCAAGCTGCCGACCATAGTAACTAGGTAGATATGAGTCAGAGGAATGGAATCTACCTTGATGGAACGTTCACTGACACCATTTCACGAGAAATTTACACCTTCATAAAACCGATTCAGCGAAAACACTTCCGTGCCAGAGTCGGTAAGACCAGAGTGAACTATGTTTCACCACACAGTCATAAGTTAATAAGACTCACCAGAATGATTAGAATCTGTATGGAAGAATGTAAGACAAACCTTTCCGAAGAACGAATTCACGGTGAAACCCTTTGCCTTTCCTTTGACTGGAAGGAGTTCCTTGGACTTGATTGCATTCAATCTTATTGCCTGTGTCAATGGACTCTTCGTTTGCACCTGTAAAGCCGTGAATTCTCTCCATTTACGGTCGCAGTAAAGTTGTGAATTCGAGTAGAACAGCTAGTGAAGGCAAATGAAATCCTGAAGTTCATTCCGTCATCCTGTATTCTTCAAGTCGCGGTCGTCTCTATGAACTGGAGACGACAGAGTGAATGAGAGAGCAGAGAGGAAGAATGAATTTTGGGATTGCATTTGCTTCCAATAAAGACAGCCCTACCTCAGCTAGCTTCTGGTTGAGATCTTCATCAATGTACCGTTGAACCTCCTTGCAAATGACCCTTTCCAGAAGGGTACGAACGTTGTCGGATATTCCTTGCTGCAACACGACTTTTTTGCATTTCAAACTGAGGTTTTGTCGGCTTCACTATGAAATGTCTGTAGGTCACTCGGCTGCAGATTTGAAATAAAGCTGATAAATTCAAATTAAAAATGCCAAAATTGTCATTTTCCACGCTTTTTTCACTTGAAAGAGTTCGTTCCCTCTTCACTCCCTTGTTTCAATTGGCAATTGACGAGGATTGACAGGAGTGGAACATCCTACGAGATGAGAGAGATTGTGTATATAAGGAGAGGGGAAGTGAAAGGATCAAGCCAAGTGCCAGAACGAGAAAGGATTGTATAGGAAGAGTCACACTCTCTCATTGTCAATCTAATTGGCTATGAAGCCGAGATGAACCCCTCACTTCTAGTGTCATAATAGCGCAACTGGAAGATGATTGCGAATACAAGAAATAGTCCGCGTCGCACTCGCGACGGGTTTGGGACACACCTTGAATACAGTGACTGCAAGACCGAAGAGGCCACCGTTGTGGTTGATCACTTCTACGCCCTTCAATGGGTGAGATGAATGATGAGCAGAGGACAGGCCTACCTGGATGGAACTGATACAGTAGACAGTCTGCACTCGAGCTGAGCCATCTGCTGACTTGTTCAGGATGCTCTCGAGACGGAGGTTCAGTCCTGTAAAGAATCAAGATTCGGAATAATCAACGGATCAAACTCAGTCTGGATTTATATCGTGTTCGTAAAACATAATAGATCTAACCTTCAGCGAGAATCTCAGCTTCCCCAGTCAGATCCAAGGGAACGACGATGTTGGTTTGACCCGAGAGGTCACCGATCAGTCTGAGCATCTATTGAATTATCAAGACTAAGTGTTATCCATACCCGATGTTCATGTCTTTCATCTCCCAGACCACTCTACTCGGTGATTTCATGGATACATTGTGCACTGCGGCACGTTTGAATCGAGACATGCGAACTCTGCAATAGGAAGTCATTCGTGATGGAGTTAACAGGGAAGAACGTCTGTTGCCAGTCCACTGAGACTTATTAATAGTTTCTTTTAGATAGAATAACTACTGCTGAGATTGAGCGAGTCCTCCAGATTAGTCGCCAAAACGAACAAAGGTTTTACGTACGCCATGAAACCTATTTGGAAAGATATGAAGGAAAGAAAAGCGACGAGGAAAATTAGCAGAGACATCGAATACCTCGAGATATGAAGGACGCCCTGGTCATTTGGAAGTCGATGTTCAATGTTGGGAATTAGAATACGAGGGAGTTGAGTGGCCAGAAGATTAGCTGCCACCTCAAGTCTTCAGTGTGAAACTAAGCCTTATTGAAGACTGTACCTGATTGAGTGCCTGCACTCCTCGTGGAAACATCCTCATCCTGACTCCAGATGCATTCGGTGGAGCTGCGAGAAGAGGATGGAAATCCTGAACACATTGATAAATCTTGCGATGATCAGCTATGAAAGCGATTGCCAATCAAATGTGAAGAAGAAAATTGAACAAGGAGAAAACCAACTCACATGAAGAGGCGATTGACTGGTGAATCGACGAAGTCTGATATTATTGGCATCTCTGAAGACTCAAGATATTGAAGATGAACAATCGTGTAAAGATGAAGCGTACATGAAGTATTTTTTGTCTACTGTGAGATGGAGAGAATTGAATACAAGGCCGTTACAACAGGTATAAAATGGGGGTAAACGAAAAGAGCGCCATGGATTTTGCACCATAGTGGTAAAGTGGATACTTGAGTTGTGGAATGATAGCACATCTGCCCACATCACCATTGTGGCGCAAATATCCACAAGGGTTTTTTGATCCATGAAAAGAGATGAGTTCAAATGGGAGTTCTCGATGGATGAATTGATAATGAAAAGGACACTTAGGGAGAGTGAGGGTGTCTCTAACCTGTGATGTCTCGAATGGAGGCCAAGGACAGTATAGGTGGACAATGCAAGAAGAAGAGAGACGAGAGGAGGCGGAGGGAGAGAGACCATTTCCCCTACTGGCCAGCCACCACTGTTCTTCTTCGCAAGGCACAGTTCCCGCCCCACCGATGGGTGCGCTGCTGCAGCTTCTACTACTTGCAGCACTTGCAGCCGAAGGGACACGGGGCAGTCAGCTAAGTGCCATTCTTGGTGAGTGTCTTGTACGTAACACCCCAATCGAGGATCCCTCCCCCAAGGTTATCTATCCACTATTACAGGGGATGCAGCAGCCTCGCAAATGCTGCGATACGCGGCCAAGATCGGACTGGCAGAGCCGAGGTTTATTGAGGTAAGAGAAGACTGTCACTGTGGGTCCTTTCGTGATTTGGCACCGGAATCCCATAGGATTCATCCATTCTTCACTTCTACTCAGGGGGAACGAACCAGTTTCTGTGTCCCACGGTGTAATACTGTCACCCCCCCCCCATGATCTTGTTGTAATTGTATTGTGAATTCGCTGCCCAGCTTCCTCCTTGGGCCATAGGCGATCAAGTTTCACAAGTGGCAACTTCCCACCCTCATTGTCATCCTTATTCCTTCCTAACTTATTCCTTTGTGGAATCTGTCGATGAGATTGGCTGAATAGAGTTAGATGACTAAATAGATTCGTTAAATGCATTAGTGTCTGTGTATCAAGATGGAGGGAAGTCAATCGATGGCCCTCACGGGTGGCCGCTGCAGCAACTGGTTCTAGGGGGTAACGACCCGCTCGAGAGAGACATGCAAACATGGACTATCACTTGTTCCTGGTCCTTATCCGGGGTTTTAGTACGGCAAAATTGCCGTCATTCTTCTCCACAACTCGGTTGTCCCATCCCCTGATAGACAACGGCGTCCCGGGGAAGAAAGGCGACAAATTTTCCGAATCCTATCGTCTAAGTAGTTGGTGCTGAACAGATCACGAATAACCGCAAGAAGTTGTCATAGATGAAGATGTTGAAATTTATGAGCACTGAAGTATTGCGAAAGGGCAAGATGAGTGCATAGAACCAAAGAAGAAAAAATGATTGAGGTGCTCTTGAAAACGACGGATGAACCTGGGCGAGATCCAATTGGCAGAGTGGACATGAGGAACAGAGTGGGATACAGGAATCTGTCACTGCACTTTCACCAGGTGATTATGAGTTTCATGAATGAAAGAAGAGCCACTCGCTCAATTAGTATTGATGTATTCTTCAAACTGTTCTCACGAGTATTTATGATAACAGTATGCATGTGAGTTGCGATAGCATTATGGAGCGATATTGACAGCCGTGCGGTCATATCTCACTCCGCAGAGACGAATGCTAGGAATGAAGTTAGATGGCTATAAATGAACGGCTGTCAATAACGTTACATAATGCGATCCTTACAGTCGAGGAATGTTCAGTATTCATCTTTGAATGAAATATGCTTTGTCAGAACGAGGTTCATGTTCGAGTGGAGGAGTTCACCCTCAAGACCTCAGCCAACTACACTTCGTTCTATTGGCCACTCAGTATGGATGACCACGCTGTTGATGTCGATGTGCAGGTAGGAAGTCATTTCTGGATGAAAGACACGGTGGTGAGACGGTTTGGAACTTCCATTTTAAAACTCGCCGCTATGAAACCGGTCGGAATGAAACACGCCGTTTTGGAACTCTCCACATTGGAACGCGCCATTTTGGAATTTTTTATCTGTTGTAGATCGGTCGTTTTTCGCATCGGAAAATACTGAGTGTTTCTATTATCAATCCGCCTATGACCTTATTTGGTAAGTGTTTGTCTTAGGTGGTTGTTGGTGAAAATTTGTGTTTCTAAACATTAATAAATAATTCATTCGAGTTCTAAAACGGAGAGTTCCAAAACGGCGTGTTTCATTTCGACCGGTTCATTCTGGCTGGGTTTCAAAATGGAAGTTCCAAAGTGGAAGTTCCAAACCGTCTCACCACCAAAGACACCTGTGACACGGATATTTGCGCCGTTATTGGGAAATAGACAATCATGCATCTATCCATTTCGTCATTATGGCGCAAATGTCTATGGTGAAAATGTCCTTCACCCTCATTTCCATCTCTTCTTCCTTTTTCGTGCTTCATCGTCGACTCCGTTTAGTTGGCCAAAGGAGACGTTCACATCTTGCTGGGAGAGTCTCATCTCGCACTCAGCAGGTATATATACACATATATGTTTCGAATGGTAGATAAAGAATGAACAAACCCTTTTTATCGATCATTTCTTGGTAGCCTTTCCTCATAAAAAGGTGTCAATTGCAGATGTGAATTGGAAGCTCCAACGCTCTCCGCCGGTGCTTCCACACATTGGCTGGCCAATGCTGGTGAGAGTAATCTTTCTTTCTTCGTATTCCAGTATTTAAAAGGATGAAAGATAGGAAGGCGATGGCATTTGCGCCGTAGTGATGAGATGGACAGATGCGAGATCATTGGCGTTATTGTCGCGGCGCATCCGTCCATTTCGCCATTATGGAGCACTAGCCTTTCACAAGGGTATCAAAAAGTAGTAAAATTAATAAGTCATTCATCTGATCTTCTCCTACCTGTAGTCTCTGCATTCGTAAGATAGCAGCTCAACAGAGATCAGACGAATGACAAAATCACTTTATCTTGAAACCCTATCTTTAAAGTAGCCGTCAGGGGAGATTCTGGGTCAACTATTCTGGAAGCGCAGTGTTGTAGAGCACATTCGATTTTGTATGGTCGCAAATTTTCATCTCTCAAAAATCTTTCCGCGCCGCGTTATTGAAATTCAAAGTTGAATTCCCGCGCTTCCCTGGAGCTTTTGAGTTCGAAACGATAGCTGCACTTTGAAATTTTCTATTCAATTTTGAAAGTAGTCGTCTAGTACGATGGGACATCTCGGTTTACAGCTTCTTAAACCCTCTTGAGGAGCGAATGTACTGGGATACATGTTGACTCCTGCACTCGATTCTGCAATGTGTATTGTCCTCTCTGAACATCTACGCAGTTTCAATCACACGAATATCATGTGAGTCGATAGACCTCACCACTGTTACTCAATCTAAAACTATAACGAAAGTTCATCTCCAATTAGTCTAATCTCCGTTGGTTCAACGTTCGAAAGGCAACAGCTCCCTTAGAGATTATAGTATAATCATTATACGAATGACAAATGCACATTTTTACCGTTTTATTATCCATTATCGTTTCGTGAATGGGACCTTAAAGAATTGCATTTGCGGAGGAGGGCAGCCATATAAAACACTCCTGAAGCACATTTGAAATTACAGGCAGTTTCCGGTGGACGTGATTCTTCCTGAGAAAGTGAGACAATTTCTCGCTCAAGAACAGACCATGCTCTTTTATCGACTCAAGAAGGTACGCAGACATTTCCTCGAAAATTTTCAAAATAAGTAATAAGTATTAATCATAAAAAGTTTGTGGCTTTGGTAATGTTATAAACGAAGCAATAAATTAAATAGTTTTAATATTTTTATTTTCCAATAAAAGCAAGTGGAAAAGCAGGGCGAAATGTATTACAGGTAGACGTGGATAGTCACCAACTGCGAGTACTAATGGAGATCGAGTGGAACAAGAACATTGTGAGTATCCATTCCAGGGAACACCTTATGAAATTATCAAATCTCACCAATCTCTTCCGAACGGTCGTATATGCAAAGAGAGACGACCCCTACGATGAGCTTCGGTAGCATCTATTGTTGGCAGAATGACAATTTTCTCGGTTATGTTTCACAGTCCCTATAAAGGTGCGGTCATAATAGTGGAACTGTGAAACACATCCTTCAAAATAGACATTTCTGCCAACTAGGGTTTCAAAAACAATGTCGAAAACAATGTCATTGGGGGTATCAGTCTCACCAATGTCATTGGGTGCCGTTTCTTTGGGGTCATTTGCATATCGCCCCAA